>APFE030596220.1:142237-187421 GCA_000404065.3 Pinus taeda
TAATTAAAACTTTTATGTAAATTCATACTAACTATTATTTTAATGGACTTATTTTAATTTAATTACACCCAGGTTTTGTCTAACTACCCGTTTCCTAGTCAAAGTTAGTAGTTAGTCAATATAGCCGTTGCATGGTCAAAGATTATAGTGGTTGGATGTTCTCCTCTAAGTATTTAACATGCATAGTGGATCTGATTCTTCAACTTGTCCTCACGATGAACCACACTGCTTGGTTCAAAACTTGTCGACAAATGAAATATCATGTGATTTACAACTTGTCCTCACAATGAACCACACTGCTTGGTTCAAAACTTGTCGACAAATGAAATATCATGTGATTTACGCCGAAAATCCTCTCATAAACTTGATATGAATCACAGAAGCCTCAATTCAATGTTTGTAACTTCTTATTGTTTAAAATACACTTTTAAATACATAAATGAATTATGCACCTTGAAAAATCTATGAGGCACTTGACCTTTGCAAATTAAACACTTGATTTTTAAAAATTTGTATTGGATTTTGAATAAAATTGACCCAAAAAATCTTCTAATGAAACTATTTCATCTATTACTTAGACCACCCAAACTTAATTCATAATTTTGACAACAACAAAAATGTCATGATCTTTGATTATTAATCCATTTATAAATTAAATTGTTAACCCTGGATTTATTTATTTATATTTTTTGAGTTTCACTTATAAATTGATATGGACATTTTCATATATATTATTTACTATAATTATTGCTAAAATGTTTAGTTTATCTCTCATATATTAATATTTGCGTTTATTAAATCATTAATTATTTTAATGGACCACAGGCATAATTTCTATAATAGAGATTATGAGTTTAAAATTTAAAATTTATTAATATATATTTATGTTTATATTAATTATTTTAATTACCAGCACTATAATTGTATCATAAAATTATGGCTATATGAGATTTTGATGGGCAAATTTAAACACTACATATAAATTAGTATGTTATTAAGATAATTGATTTAAAAAATATATTAAATTATTGTCCATGGGCTTACATGTCTAAGAGTCACTCTTGCTGAGAAGTCCACTAGTCATCTTGACCTCAATTGCATATGCCGGTGATTCTATTGGACATAATGTAAAGAGGTCCTGCCAAGTCTTACAAAAAATTATTATTATTATTAATTTTTTAAATTTCTATTAAATAATATTAGAAAATTAAACGATTATTTATCAGTGATTGTGTTGGGTCAAAGAGCTTTGAGAAAAGTGTTATTGCCCATGGTTTGGTTATCACTGATGGTTTTGTAGATATTTATTCGATGGTTTTGTACTTTATATTTATTTAATATTTTAATTTTTGCTCATGATTTTGTTATAGTCCATGGTTTTGTATTTTATAGTTATCCAATTTATTAATTTTAATTTGTTAAATGTTCTTTTATAAATTAAGATGACTAGATAATTCATTGTTACTAAGTGTAACTTCATAATTAATTAAAAAACATATGAAGCTAAGTTTAAAAAAAAAAAAAAATTATATATATTTTTCTCTTCACAAATTTTCTTACATTACATCTCCACATTTATTATATACTAAATTGTAAAACACCTCTCAACATAATTAAAAGGTTAAAATCTATTTTTAAAATTTTATTATTATTATCATTTAAAAAATTACACAAACTTGCAAACTATTTATTATTTATTTTTATTTTTGCATTGCAATCTAGACAGATTGAAGTCCCTTTTGAATCTCTCGCTTTGCCACTTTTAGATTTAAGAATTATTTTTGCATTGCATGACCAGGAAACGATGCCACCTGGAGTTACAACTACTTTCATCATCTATTTAATTTTTTTACTACCCTCTTGGCTTCATCTACTTGTTTTCCACCCTTTTTAAAACGATATAATCCTTTATTTGCTTGGTTTAACTTGTTATAATAGCAACAAAGTGATAAATTTCTATTTATACTAATATGTATTTTATAATTATTATTATTTTTGTGGTTTATCACACCGTATTATACAAAAATATATTGCTATAAGTTAATAGTTAAAAATGCACAATTAAGAGAGAGGTAATTGTTGGAGGGTAATTATTAAAACAAATTATTTTTAACCTTAACAATTGTTTGTGAATTTTTTTTTTTATCTTCTTGTGTGTTTTTATTAAACTTTTTTCTCAAACAATTATCAAGAGCAAAATAGTAAAGATAATGGACACAAGAAGTAGGCTCCAAGCCATGGAAAAACCCCTCCAAGGAGAAACCCTAGAAAGAATCTCTTCTCTTCTTAAAAAATTTGCTTCAAATGAGAAAACCAAGACTCAAAATCCTAAACCAAGTCCTCCTCCAAGCACCAAGTCAGCCCTCCAAGAATTTCCTCCAAACAAGACAAAGTTTGACCAAGTCAACAAAGGTCAAACCCCTTCAAAATTGTTTCTCTTCAGCAATTTGGGCTCTCGCTTTAGATCTGCGACTTTAGCTTCTTAGAGCAGCAGAAACCCTGACCTCTTTGCACATGTCAACCTTTCAAGAGATCTCCATTTAAGTGAGTCAAGGCCTCCAAAGTCAACTAGAGTCAAATTAGGTCAAATCTGCTTCAAACTTAGAATTTTGGCCTCCCAACCACAAAATTTTGGACCTGCAGCTACTTCAGAAATTTTGACCCCTAAAGCAGCTCCCCATAAACCCTAACTTCACACATGTGAGAGAATAAGGCCCAAAAACAGATCTTCTTGCTTCCTTGACCTTCACTCTAGTTGCCTTCTTGTTCTTTTTCCTCAGATCAAACCTATTTCTTGGTGTGATCAAATTAGAAATGAGGTCGAAGTTGCTCTTATTTATAGGCTTTTCATGAGGTCAAATAGCCTCTTCTAGGTTGACTTGTCACTCGCATGGCCGACTTGTACTTGGAAGCTCATAGGACTTTCTAGAATCATAATTAATATTTTTACATGTTACAACTTGTCGAATAGGGTCTTATATAATTGGCAAGGACTCTCTTGACTCAAGATAATAAATCTTATGACATGACAAACCCTAGAAGCATGAAAAACATGTTTTACCTAGAAGACCAATTAAAAGAAGCATGAAACCCATGCTTGAAAGTAGTATTTTCTTTCTTCTTTTTCTTGTAACATAAGATATACATATTGAGATGAGTATAGTGACAATTATGAAGACCGAAACTAGTTACATTTTCCAACACTCCCTCTTAACTAGGGAGGTATTCATAATGTACAATCAGTGCAAGGATATTCTCAAAGTGAAGAGTTCTCATAAGAAGAGTCGGATTGGTAAGCCATCTTTAAGCATAAACATTATGACCAACATTGTCAACATAGTAAGGCCTTAACTTGACAAGCTCTTCTTTATCAAAGCATAATGTTGGGAGGCTTTACGTGAGATACCTCACTACCTCTTCAAGGTACATATCCCATCCGAATGATCACTAGGTATGTCCTTTTAAGATTATTCTTATCTTGGATTTCTAATCCTCAAAGAATATTGGTCCTCTTTGACCACTCTTGTCTTGGTGATGCAGGAGCATTCAGCCCAAGAAAAATCATTGTAAATAGTAGACATAGGGGGTCATGCATTTTAGGAAATAGTTTTCCTAAGTCTCAAGTCAATGTAATATTTAGGCTTTTAAGTGTAATTTAATTAGATAATGGGAGAATATGTAAATTCTATCAAAATAAATAAATGAGAACATGAGTGGTAGAAGTCAATTCCAACTCTTAAACAGTTCCATGATTCTAGGAACAAGAGAGAGCTTTTAGGCATTAAATGGGAAGCCGATAAGAAGACTTTTCTATTTTAAAATAGAGGAAAAGATGGAATGGATAAAGTCTCAAGGAGACTTATCTGCCACATATGCATGCATGTAGCGAGCTTTAGGCTTTTGTTAGAGGATTGATCGGACCCTTCAATGATCTGATCCAATGTTTCCATATATATATATATGTAAGCCTATGGGCAACAGGAGGAGGCCACTAATGTTGAGAATTAGGCCTGTGTGAGACCGAGGTGTCTCGGGTGTAATCCGTGCTTTTACATTAATATATGCAGAGTTTCCTGACTATGTCAGAACGTATGAAATGTGTGTTCTATGATTGTTTATGGTGTGGAACCGTAGGTTTGCAATAATTGTAGGCAAACACAGTGGAAGGCAAAGCATGGAGAGGAGAACGATTCAGAAAATTGTAATGGACCATCGAGTCTCATTGAAGCATTAGAGCGACGCTCTGGAGTGAAAGAGAAGTTGAGAGCTCGAGGAATTAAGTTCAGAGGAGTAGTTGAGTAGCGGAACAGAAGACCCGGAACCTTTGAAGAAAACCTTTGAGGAGAAGCTAAATCCATAGAAACCTAAAGACTTAGTGAGGAAAACTAAGTAACTGAGGAGTGAGGGAGAAAAATACCAATGCACAGGAACCGTTTGATCACATGGATCAACAGTCCAGATGATTTCTTTGAAGAAGGAGCCGAAGCATCACATCGGCGGGATTATTCTTGGAGAGTAAGTCTCGCAACTCAAATCCCTATTTACACTAAATAATTAGTGCAAACACAGTCGAAACTGAGTTCCAGACGTGATTTATTATAGAGACTGATTTATAGCCTTATCGAGTCCGAAGAACCAGTCGGATCGGCGGTTTGAAGTATTCAAGGGCTAGTATAAAGGAACGTTGATACGTTGATAGCGATTAAGCGCTAATCGGCGATCGGAGGTTCGGAAATCGGGAATTGGCGTTTGGAGAAGGTAGAGGTCGCAGCGGAAGCGTGGTGGAGCGATAAGTTATGGAACCGACGACAATTATAGGTGACGGTGTATAAACTTTGAAATCTACTTATTATATGATTCAGCGGAAGGTTAGTGCAATTCCTTTGTATTGTGTAAAGTGTTGCGCCGGGTGGTTTAAGACTTAAGCAGTGTTTTACGATTCCGATAGTCATATATCGAAGTCGGAGGGGTGATGTACCACATATGTGGTAAGGCCGGGGAAGATTGTCGATAGCGATTGCAATGAGGTTTTAGCCTCGGGTTCTGTGTAGAACCGTATAAAGGAGGAAAAAGGCGTATTGCGTGGAATTCCTTTGTGTAAGGATTACACAGGAATAAAAAGTGTCGATTGAAGGTTCTGAAGGGTTTTGATTGCTGAGAGAAAGGTTCAGCGGGGTGATTGAAGTTCCGTCACAAAGGAACGGTATAAGAGGGCCACTTGACCATTTATGGTCTGAAGGTTTGACTCCATTGTAGAGTCAGACACTTGGGATAGTTGTGGATGCATTATTGTTAAATGCATATTGTGGGTAGGTGCGGGTGTTACCGTGCACCATTAGTGGTATCAGAGTAGAAGTTGGTAATCAGAGCAGATTTGTAATCTGTAAGGGGAACTTTTGAAGTTCTGGAAGATTGTAGCATTCCAGTAGAGGCTTGGAGTAGCCAGGAACAGAGCATTCCTTGAAGGAAAAAAAAGCAAGATTGCTTAATGCAAGTTCTGAAGGAAAAAGGACTTGAGGGACAAAATAGAGGACAATCCATTCAAGTGCAGAAGAATGGGTGAAACAAGATCATGTTGAGATCTTGAGGGCAAGGTAATATGTTCTGTTTTAAATTGAGAATGTGTGTTTTTATACTAATGCACAGGTGACAGCAAGAAAAGCTGTGAGAAGAGAACATATGTGTTCTTGAAGCCAGAGTAAGGAGAATACTCTAAAGAAGAAGTGGCAGTGAACCTGAAGAATCCAACAAGAGATTGGACAGAGAGGACAGCTGAAGTGTTCTCAAGAGAGAGTAAGAGATTGCAGAAGCCTAGAAGGAGCAAAGGTGTTGCTCAAGGGGAGGTTCCAGACAGAGGACCTGTACTTACCAAAATACTGAGTGAGGAGGGTTTAGTGAGGTAAGATTGCAGCCAGGAGGACTAGCTGTTGCAGAGGCTTGTTGCAAAGGAGCTCATGAAGAAAGAAGAGAAGAAGATGACTACTGATAGTCATAGCAGAGGTTCAGAGAGAAGCCACAATAGAGGATATAAGAAAGAGGATGCCAAAGCAAATGGCAAGAGGATGAGTCAAGAAGAAATTGACAAAGAGGTTGCTTGAGATTACAAGGGTCAAAGGAAGACAATATTTAATATTGTAACACAACGTGTGAAGGATGAAGCTGGAAGAAGAGAGCATTGTGATGAAGTGCTTGCTAAGTGTGAAGAGGAGATAAAACTGTTGGAGAAACTGATGAGAGAACCTGACGGTAGAACAGAAGCTGCAGTTACAGTTTCTGAAGAAGAAGATGTGTCTCAAGTAGCCATGGAGACAGGAAGATGCAATAATTTGTTTGCAAGTTCATTAAAAAGCATGAATGAGTATGAGTATGTGATCAGAGAGATTGAGCAGAGGTTGTTTGAAGATGGTGAAGAGGCAATAGGAATCAAACAATTTCAAAGTGAAGATAACCAGTAGCAGGTTAAAGGAGCAGAAGTTCACTACTGTGAACCCAAGCAGGAAGACATCATTAGAACAGATGGTGTGGAAGAGAGATTAACTGGCAGTCTCATGAATTCTGCTAAGAATTCAAATTAGCATATTGATGTGCTGACAAAGGAGAAGGAGAAAACAGAGCAACAAACTAAATTGTTGCCAAAGAAATATAAGGCACAACAACCTTATGTTTTTTATTTTAACAAGTGTTTTGAGTATGCAGGTTTTGTTGCAAATGTTGGAGGAGATTTGGCACAAGTGAACAACCAAATAAAGGTGAAAGAAGAGAATTCTATAGAAGAACTCAATCCATGGAATGGAGAAATTAATTTGCTGGAAAGAATGTTGAACAGTCATGATTTAATCATGAAAGAGGGTAAGGATGATAGGGAGGCAGTCAATAAAGCGAGCAACACAAAAGTTAAAGCAAGAAAATAAAAAGTCAGCATAGAAGACAACAATAGTAACCTGAAGCAAAAAGAAAGAGGAAGAAGTAAGGAGTAGAATATGGACCAGCCCAAAGATATGCTGGACATAGAAATTGAAGAAATGTGGGAGCTGATGATGAAGCAGTCCAAATGGAGGAAAATGATAACACTAGAAAGAAAGATCAATCAGAAGTTGAACCTGATTGATAGGAAGAAAATGAAGCAAAATACAGCAGAAGTGCAGCGACAACAAGGGAACAAAGCATGTGGATAATTACAGAACAAAGTGTGGGATCCAGGAAGACCAAGACCAAAAGACACATGATGAGGAGATCATGAATATTTTCTACTTTGGGAGTCTGATGTAGGAGCATTCAGCCCAAGAAAAATTGTTGTAAATAGTAGACATAGGGGGTCATGCATTTTAGGAAATAGTTTTCCTAAGTCTTAAGTCAATGTAATATTTAGGCTTTTAAGTGTGATTTAATTAGATAATGGGAGAATATGTAAATGCTCTCAAAATAAATAAATGAGAACATGAGTGGTAGAAGTCAAATCCAACTCTTAAATAGTTCCATGATTCTAGGAACAAAAGAGAGCTTTTAGGCATTAAATGGGAAGCTGATAAGAAGACTTTTCTATTTTAAAACAAAGGAAAAAATGGAATGGATAAAGTCTCAAGGAGACTTATCTGCCACATATGCATGCATGTAGCGAGCTTTAGGCTTTTGTTCGAGGATTGATCGGACCCTTCAATGATCCGATCCAATGTCTCCATATAAATATATGTAAGCCTACGGGCAACAGGAGCAGGCCACTAATGTTGAGAATCAGGCCTGTGTGAGACCGAGGTGTCTCGGGTGTAATCTGTGCTTTTACATTAATATATGCAGAGTTTTCCTGACTATGTTAGAACGTACGAAATGCGTGTTCTATGATTGTTTATGGTGTGAAACCATAGGTTTGCAATAATTGTAGGCAAACATAGCCAAAGGCAAAGCACATAGAGGAGAACGATTCAAAAAATCATAATGGACCATCAAGTCCCATTGAAGCATCAGAGCAGCACTCTGGAGTGAAAGAGAAGTTGAGAGCTCGAGGAATTGAGTTCAAAGGAGTAGTTGAGCAGCGGAACAGAAAACCCGAAACCTTTGAAGAAAACCTTTGAGGAGAAGCTAAATCCATAGAAACCTGAAGACTTAGTGATGAAAACTAAGAAAATGAGGAGCGAGGGAGCAAAATACCAGTGCATAGGAACCATTTGATCACATGGATCAACGGTTGAGATGATTTCTTTGAAGAAGGAGGCGAAGCATCGCATCGGCGGGATTATTCTTGGAGAGTAAGTCTCGCAACTCAAATCCTTGTTTACACTAAATAATTAGTGTAAACACAGTCGGAACTGAGTTCCGGACGTGAATTATTATAGATACCAATTTATAGCCTTATCGGGTCCGGAGAACTAGTCGGATCGGCGATTTGAAGTATTCAAGGGCCAGTATAAAGGAACGTCGATATGCTGATAGCGATTAAGCACTAATCAGCGATCGGAGGTTCGGAAATCGGGAATCGGCATTCGAAGAAGGCAGAGGTCACAGCGGAAGCGTGGTGGAGCGATAAGTTATGGAACCGACGACAATTATAAGTGCCGGTGTATAAACTTTGAAGTCCGCTTATTATATGATTCGGCGTAAGTTTAGTGCAATTCCTTTGTATTGTATAAAGTGTTGCGTCGGGTGGTTTAAGACTTAAGCAGTGTTTTACGATTCTAATAGTCATATATCAGAGTCAGAGGGGTGTTGTACCACATATGTGGTAAGGCCGGGGAAGATTTACGATAGCGATTGCAATGAGGTTTTAGCCTCGGGTTCTATGCAAAACCGTATACAGGAGGAAAAAGGTGTATTGCATGGAATTCCTTTGTGTAAGGATTACACAGGAATAAAAAGCGTCGATTGAAGGTTTTGAAGGGTTTTGATTACCGAGAGAAAGGTTCAACGGGGTGATTGAAGTTCTGTCACAAAGGAACAGTATAAGAGGGCCACTTGACCATTTATGGTCTGAAGGTTTGACTCCATTGTAGATTCAGACACCTGGGACAATTGTGGATGCATTATTGTTAAATGCATACTGTGGGTATGTGCGGGTGTTACCCTGCACCACTTGGATACCTATCCAATCCTAAAATAATGTTGGTACACTTCCTATCTTGGATTTTCTATCCTCAAAGAAATCATAGATGATTATCCAATCCTCCATTCTCCCTACCATGGCCTTCACTTAGACGTACGTTCTTTAGTCCTAGCCTAGTGCAGGACACATGATAGAAGAGAATATGATGTCCACCGTCACTCCCTCTTAACCTGGGAGGATATCCTCATTCCCTCTTAATCGAGGAATAGATCCTCGCTCCTTTCAAATATTCAAGGAGACTAAAATTACTCCCTCTCAAATATAGAAGAGATTCTTAACTTCCTTTCAATTTGGGAAGTCATAACCACAAGTTATCTAGTGTGTCTCCATAAGTGAATCAACTACCAGTTCTTCATGGAGATAGTTGTAAGGCTCCTTCTTTCCTTTGTATCTCATAATATTGAGCTTCTTTCTTCTTGGATGTTGTGGAGCCACCTTCTTCCTTCAACCTTGTGATAGGTTTTAGGCCATCAACCTTTCATATCACTTTCCTCTGGTCATCATCAATGAAGGCATTATATTGAGCCTTCCAAAATAGAGTTAATCATAGCTCCTTCTAAACATGAAAGTGGTATTCATTGAACATTAGGTTATCCTCTTGCTACCTTTCAATCCCAAGATGATGATGTAAACATATTGACTACTTAGTCCCTTAAGGATTACCAAAACCAATCACTCAATCCATATGTTCTTTGAATCGAGTACAATGTCAACAGTTGAACTTACCTCAATTGTCATAATATATTTCTAAAATATACTTCTAGGTAGAAAAAAAATATGTTAACTACATAACCAATACCAAAATATTAAATATCATATTTACCTTATCATGATGGCCCTTTCATCAAAGTATCTACTTACTTGAATCCTTTGAGATCAACATTCTTTCACATGATCCATCTCCATATTGTATAAGAATATTATTCCGTGCATTCATCTTAATTAGGGTGCCCATGGATCGAACTTGATTATCAAGCCACAATATATTTCTTGGAGTTGTTATTGTTAAATCCTCTTCTTTCTTCTGGATACTATACTTGATGTTGATCAAAATTATGTTTGTGCCATGCTATTTTGTGAGAGATTCTTGATCTCTAGCTATTCTAAAGCATGTCAAATTTCTTTTTTCAAGCATCATGTAACCATATGGAAGCCTTACCAAGCACACTTTCATAACCAACTCTTTTATGCAAGATTCTTGTAGATATAAACCTTACCCCAAAGAAGAGTTACTTAAAAGATGCATATCTTTGCTTCCATGCAACGATCTAGCCATCCTTTCATGAATGAACTTGCTTCTTATACCTATCAAAGATATGTTTCTTTTCCCAAGAAGAGAAATAATTTTATTATGCCTTTCACTCTGCAACTTGACCATCTGCATTCTTTCATCCTTCAAGAGTATTGTTTCCATACTATATGGAATATATACCAATCATAATGCTTCTTTCAAGAACCTTCCAAAATGATGGTTCTTATAAGATCTTGATAATCCCTCTTTGCAAAATGACTAACTCTAACATTATGTTAGAAAATGATCACATGAACTGTAATATGCAATATGGTTCCATTCTTCTCATTCTTGAAAGCTAGATGATTCCTACTAAAGCAACTTGATCATGTAGACTCTAATTCCTCTACTATCATATGCTTCCTCCTATGATGCCATGCTTTTACAAAAATCAAGAATCTTATAGAGAATGCAACAATGCATGCCACTCTACTTTTTACTTAATAAAAGAAAGACAAATTTCATAAAGAACATGGTAGAGATGGAGCTTCCTTCAATAGTAAGATCCTTGGGATCTTCTCCTTTCATCTTCTTCTTAGGTTCTCCCTTTTCTCCAGTTATGTGACCTTCACTTCTTTCCTTTCTTTTGTGATATTTCTTGTTTGGACAACCCCTCTTAAAGTGTCCATACCCGTTGCATCCAAAGCATTGAATCTTGGATATATCTGGCTTTCTTTTGGATTTTTCAAACTTCCCTTTCTTCATCTTCTTATACCTTGCAATAAAGGCTTGAGACTTTCATTTGATTCAATGTCACCCTTTTCCTTTATTCTTGATTCTTTTAAGATACGTTGAGCCCATAAATCATCAAAAGGTGTAGTATCCTTATTTAAGTAGATACTAGTTGCAAAATTACTTTGATCAGGGGGAAAAGTATTTAATACACAAATGGTCTTTTCAATGTCAGAAACAGTTTCCCCAAGCCCTTGCAATTGGTCTCTTATTTGTGATATCTTTATAAGATAAGTGGCCATGTCTTCATCCTTTGACTTCCTTATTCTATATAGTTGATTTCTCAAGGAAATATTTTGACATGATGTACTTATAGAGTACAACTTGACGAACTTATTATTCATAGCCTTGGATCTCTTCAAATCAACAACAAATGGAACAAGATTATTCTTAATGGATTCAACAATGATCCTTTGTTCCCTTACTTCTCCCTTCTTGTATTTTGATAACTCTTGAGTATTCTCTTTGTTTGGTACAACCACTTCACCAAGGACATATTCCATGACTTCATTTTCTATGAGTGCTAAGTCAATCCTCTTCTTCCATGCTAGGAAGTTTGTAGATTCAACGAGCTTTTTTCTTTCCTTGCAAAATGTAGCCATATGATCTGTATATTGAGACATATAAGGAAATATGATATTGTCTTTTCAACCAAGACTCCTTCTTCTTGATGATGTACTAGAGAACTTTCACCAAGAGCTTATCCTTCCTTTTTTTCAATGAGAGCTTGATCCTTCTTTAGATGATGAAATCCTTGATGTAGTAACCTTCCTTCTAGGTCAATAGGTTTTTTCTTCTTTCCTTGTGTCTTTTTTACAAATGATTCTCCTTCACAAGAAAATCCTTCAAGATGATCCTCCAATTGCCTTTTCTTGTTCACCTTAGCTCTAATCCATGTTGGAGAATGTAGTAGGGTAGATATTAAAACAAATTCTCCTTAACCTTAACAATTGTTTGTGAAATCTTTTTTTATCTTCTTATGTTTATTAGATTTTTTCATCAAACAATTATCAAGAGAAAAACAATAAAGATAATGGACACAAGAAGTAGGCTCCAAGCTAGGGAAAAACCCCTCCAAGGGGAAAACCCAAAAATAATCTCTTCCCTTCTTACAGAATCTATTTCAAATGAGAAAACAAAGACCCAAAATCCTAGATCAATTCCTCCACTAAGCACCAATTCAACCCTTTAAAAATTGCCTCTAAACAATTCAAAGTTTGACCAAGTCAACAAAGGTCAAACCCCTTCAAATTTGCTTCTCTTCAGAAATTCAGACTCCTACTTCAGATCAGCAACTTCAACCTCTTAGAAAAATAAAAGCCCTAGCCTCTTTGAACATGTTAACCTTCTAAGAGATCTCCCTTTAAGTGAGTCAAGAGCTCCATAGTCAACTAGAGTCAAACTAGGTCAAATCTACTTCAAACTTAGATTTTCGGCCTCCTAGCTACAAAATTTTGGCCTGCATCTACTTTAGAAATGTCGGCCCCTGCAGCAGCTCCCTAACCCCTAACTTCACATGTGTGATAGAATAAGGCCCAAAAACAGATCTTCTTGAATCTTCCTTGACCTTTGCTCTAACTTCCTTCTTGTTCTTTTTCTCCAGACCGAACTTCTTTCTTGGTGTGATAGAATTGATGCCAAATGAAGTCTAAGCTACTCTTATTAGTAGGCTTTTCATGAGGTTGAATAGCCTCTTCTAGGCTGAGTTGTCACTGGTAGGGTCGACTTCTACTTGGACACTCATAAGACTTTCTAAACTCATAATTAATATATTTTACATGTTACAACTTTCCCAATAGGGTCTTCTACAATTGACATGGACTCTCTTGACTCATGATAATAAATCTTATGATGTGACAAACCCTAGAAGCATGAAGAACATGCTTTACCTAGAAGACCAATAAAAGAAGCATGAAACCCATGCTTGAAAATAATATTTTTCTTTATTCTTTTCTTGTAACATAATATATACATTAACATGAGTATAGTGACAATTATCAAGACCAAACTAGTTACATTCAAATAGGTAGGATAAAGGCAACCCTTCATGAGGCTCTTTGCATGGGGCCTCAAGTTTGTGAAAATAAAATTGTTTCCTCTAATCAACGTAAATTTTTTTATTTTGTTTTGTTTATTGCAATTGCATAACTATTTCTTTCATGTTCATTTCCATGACATATTTTAAATGTAGACAATTTGTTTCATGGGAAATTTCAAATAAACTTGAGAAATAATAATAAAAGTACTTCTTTATAGTGGCTTGATTGCAGTGCTCCACCTGGGACCACCCGAGTCCCAATTGAATATGCCACCTTGTCAACTAGAACAACCTGTCCAGCTTCCTAGCCTAGGGAACCTCCACAAGTTCCCCGTCCCTACAAGCCCAAGTCTAGAACCATAGTCATAGTGTGTCTATGTTCTTAGTGCCAACATGATCCTAATGTCCCACTCAAAATCCTCTTCGCTTTCCAAAAATTCCTTCCGCCTTCTCTAGGCCCTCCTTTCCCCCACTTCCTTGTGACAAAGATGATTTCCCACCCACAACTTCCAAAACCAAAAGTCCCCTCCTCAATTTATCTCCTTGCACTTATCTCCTATGAACTCCAAAGACTTTCCCCCCATTAATGCCACCTAAATCTCATTTATGATCCTCAAAACATCCCCATCTTATCTCTTCCACCCAACCCATTGCCCCCTAATTAATACCTTGGGTGGTCAAGTCATTCACCCACCCCTTTAATGCAATATAAGATAATATAAAATTTTAAGGGTCAGACAAATCAATGGATTCATAAGAACCTTAATTAATTTAAATATTAAATTAATCATAGTAAAGTCTAAATAATTAATCAAACTTAAAGGTTAATCATTTAATTAACCAGTAATCAAGCTTAAGGCTAATCATAAGCTTAACCATTAATCAATCATATAGAATACTAGCATATTTTTACGAGCTGCAAATATGTAGCTAGTATATACATACCTCAATTTATACTAATAACACTAATAAGGATATATCACATCAAGACATACTATAACATGTAGGATAACAACTTGGTAGAACATAATAGGGTAAGGGGGTGGGCATTACATACACTCTTCTTCAGAAAACTTTGTCTTGAAGATCGAGTTAAGAGGACAGAATTGTCAAGGAGTAAAATGACAATCAGAATAATCAAAACAATGAGAAATGTCTCCTAATCAAAACTAAGTAAAAGCATTAGAAGAAATCACCTCCCATCTAGAGTTCACAACTAACCTATATCCTCCCTCCCTCCCTAACCCACTTTCGCTCACATATTATCCTTCCTCTACTGCAATAAACTATGGTATTGACTATACTGATCTAACCACTAATGGAACCAAAAATTTTGAAGCGTCAACTATATCGACCTAACTTCCCTCGCAGGAAACTGACAATCATCATCACTTGTATGAGTGTGTCCATCACAAACCTTCTAACTCTATATTTGGAATTTACATGTGATCCAAGATCTTTTGCTTATAGATGTGTTAAAGAAATACATGCATAAATTGTAGCTTAACACAGAAAACTTAATGTGCACATGAGAGAAGAGGAGAAACACATAAATCATTGAAAAAGACAACAAAACTTCATAACAGAGTTCGTCTGACTTGGACTACGTCTTCGAGCCCTGCTCGATCAATGGGGAGGCCTTCATTCATTAAGTGGCATGAGAAAGAAGAGTACAAGCATCAGTTACAAAAAAATAGTTCTATACCTCCATACTAAAAGATGGTCGAAAAATACAAAACTCTGATGGAGAAACGGACAACGCCATTGCGTTCGTGGCGTCGAGAAATGCTGAAACCATATAAAATTTGTCAAAATATGATAAAATGAAAATTCGGCCCTCCTACAAAATTTTGCCTCAAACTCTGTGCACTGCCTTCTCTCCCTGGGCACACTGATAAACTGCGTTTAAATAAAAAATGGGTGGTAGAATTTCCAAAGCTTCTATTGTGGCACGTTGGTTGAGGATCCAATTAATAGGGAGGAGGTCGAGCGGTCAAACCCCACATCGTCCTTTTTACATAACAAAATTTATTTATAATAAAAAATTGGTTTGGTCGGGCCCGCCCACCGTACCCTCACTGCCATGGCTGTTGCGTTTTCTCTTTGGGCGTGGTTGGGTCCATGCCCCAAGGGCCGACCCACCACCCACTATACATTTAATTACAATGTCGTGGATTGTTTGTTTTATGAGCCCCGTTCCATGGAATGAGGGTTGTGGGGTAGCGGGGTCATGGCTGCCCACCCCGTTATGGTTGTTGGTTCTGTGGGAGGGGCCGGGGGTCGTGGCCCGCCCCTTCACCAATATTATTATGCGGTTGGGGTAGCGGGGTTGGTGGCCCGCCACCCCCTTTTTTTATATTTTTTTTTGTTTAATAAAAACAAAATGTGCATTCTGAAAATTCAGTTTTGGACCGAAGGAGTCATTTTAACGAGGCAATAATTTTGCTCGAAATCTGGCTGGAGTTGGCTGGATTCCTTCCACCAGAAAAAGTCCAAATTGTGTCTTCATTAATCCTGCCCAATCATCAAAAAGTCAACCCAACTTTGACTGCCTCTATCTCCTTCATCCGCACTCGGATTGGAGTGTCGTTTGCATCATTGGAATCAGGGCGACGAGCACTTTGATTTGATGTCAAGTTCATCATATTTCCACCACTTTGAATTTTGAGCTTTTTCCAAGCCATTGGTGTCTGAAGATCCACCTAGAACAATCCTCCCCACTGAGGAGCTTTTGGACCCCAAAAGCATTTACACTTAGCACACTGTTTGTGTCCTTCCAACCCACACTTTCGATCACCTGCACGCCAAACTAGTACATTTTTTTTTTTTTGAAATCATGCACACCACACATGACTTAACAACCCTTCCTTGCTAAGAGTTTATAGCACACACTCCTTGGCCAAGGATTACATAAAAAGTAATCAATACCTCAACTACTAATAAAGAAAGGCCAAAATATCATTGTTGCGTTTTGAAGTGATAGGGAATACACCATCACTTTTACATTTACTTGCAACGTATGAATGACAATGGTGGCCATAACAAGCTACTACCTTAGAAAAACCAACTTAATAAAGTAGACCACCATGAATGGGGTGGATTCATTTGTTGAAAATGTTCACCTTTCGACTCCTCTAACGATGTTTCCAGAGCATGGAGCATCGGACACGTGATTTGTTGGTGTCCCTCTTTGTTGCAATGGCTACAACAATTCTTTTTCCTCCAAACTTTCAGAGTTGCCTTGGGGTGCTTTCCCTTGGTGTTCCTTCGATAAGTGTTTATGGGGCCCTCACTATCGCTGGACTGTGAGGAGGGAATTTCATCGTCTATCGTTGGCTGGTTACTAGCTATATTGGGGCTTTCTCCCATTTCCTTTCTGGCGTACTCGAGTCCTACACGACGTGGCAATTCCTTGACTTTGATGGGGTTTACGATGCCTTGGCTTTCGATGCCGAGGCCCTTTTCTTGATACCCTTTCTTCTTCAATAATTTGGATCCAATCCCTATGGTATGTTTTTCAAAAGCAGCGAACTCATCATCATGAAAATCATATGAAATTGAGGAATTGCTTTTTACCTCCGGATAGCGATGCTGCAACTTTTCCAAGGCCTCATCCTTGGCTTGCAACTAGCATAGTAATCTTTGTTTTTCTTCCCTTGCCTCCTGTAGAAGCCTCCTTAGCTCAGCATTCTCTGCTTGGATGTAGTGATTGATCTCCTCAAGTTCTTGGAGTCCTGTTGCGGGGAGTGCCCTTTTCGTTATGTCTGTTGAAATCCTCGATTCATGGTCAGAATCAGATCCCAAATCTATGGGTCCTCCTGCCGCGATCCCAAGGGCTGCAAACTTCGTTTCATCGCTGGAATCGGACCCCAAGTCAATGGGCCTAGTGAAAATCCTGCAGCTGCGACCTTCTCATCTTCCTTTGACTTGGAATCTTGGTTTTGTTCTATGGTGGTGACGACCTTTTGCTTCCCCTTTCTATCATTCCTTTCAGGTCTCATCTCAAGGTGCAACTTCCAGCAATTTTCTTCATCATGCCCCTCTTTCTCATAATGTGTACAAGAGGGCTTTGCTCCCCTTATCTTGGCTAAAGCAACTCTCTTTGGGTGCTCATCCCGTTCAGGTGTTCCCTTGTTTTTTGGATGAATGGCCTTTACACTAGTCGAGTCAATGATAGTAGGTTCAAACAATAATAATGAATGTCTAATGTAACTATGTAATGATCCAATATACTTAGTTACTACTTCAAGTGAGTCAAGTGCAATGCCCAAATTAAGTTCTTGTTTTCTAAACTCCTCAGTAAAGCTTTGAACATCCTGACCTTTGCCTTGCCTTAAGTATTTCCAATCCATTAAGGCTTTTTTCTTATAACCCAAGGGATAAAATTGTTCCTTTAATGCAGAAATGAAACTAGGCCATGAGGAAAGAAGATTACCCACATTCTTACTACTTCACAATTTTCTCTCCCACTAGATGAGAGTGGTGCCACTTAGTCGAAGAGAGGCCAACTAAATCTTTGCCTCATCCTCTTCGATCTGCTAAATCCTACATTAGATCTCAATCTGCCTAATCTAGTTATTAAGAATTTTTGCATTACTTTCACCGTTATACATGGGAAGGTCAAATTTGACATCTAATTTAAAGAAAGGTTTCTTAGATGCACCCCTTGAATTTCTACGATGATGATGATGAGAGGAAGAAGAGCTTTCACTCGTGGAAGGAGAAGGAGGGGGTTCTTCTTCACAATTTCCATACACTGAACCTTGTTCTTCTATCTTTTTCCCTTCTGCTTTCTCCAGCTTTGAAAGCAATTGACCAACATTTTCTGCCATTGTATAGAAGGTTTTGCGGAAATTAAACTCCTCTTCATAACGAGTCTCTTCATCTACCATGTTCCTCCTTCGATGCGCATTCCCTACTTCAAGATTGAAAGACTTTAGTTTCCCTTCGCCTCTTCGGAGCCTGTTTCTTGTTAGCATACAAACATGCAATTCACATCTAATAAGACCTGCTCTGATACCACTTGATCCAAGATATTTTGCTTGTAGATGTGTTAAAGAATTACATGCATAAATTGTAGCTTAACACAGAAATCTTAATGTGCACATGAGAGAAGAGGAGAAACATATAAAGCATGAAAAAAGACAACAAAACTTGATAACAGAGTTCGTCCGACTTGGACTATGTCTCCGAGCCCCGCTCGATCAATGGGGAGGCCTTCATTCATTAAGTGGCATGAGAAAGAAGAGTACAAGCATCAGTTACAAAAAAGGAGTCTTATACCTCCATATTGAAAAATAGCCAAAAAATGCAAAACTATGATGGAGAAACGAACAGTGCCATTGTGTTTGTGGCGTCGAGAAATGCTGAAACCATATAAAATTTGTCAAAATCTGACAAAATGAAAATTCGGCCCTCCTGCAAAATTTTGCCTCGGACTCCATGCACAACCTTCTTTCCCTGAGCACACTGATAGCTGCATTTAAATAAAAAATGGGTGGCATATTTTCCAAAGTTTCTGTTCTGGTGCGTTGGTTGAGGATCCGATTAATAGGGAGGAAGTTGGGTAGTCAAACCTCGCCTCCTCCTTTTTACATAACAACATTTATTTATAATAAAAAATTGGTTGGGTCGGGCCCGCCCACCGTACCCCCGATGCCATGGATGTTGCATTTTCTCTTTGGGCATGGTTGGGTCTGTGCCCCAAGGGTCGGCCCACCACCCACTATACATTTAATTACAATGTTGTGGGTTGTTTGTTTTATGTGCCCCGTTCCATGGGATGAGGGTTGTGGGGTGGCGAGGTCATGGCCGCCCACCCCGTTATGGTTGTTGGTTCCATGGGAGGGGCCGGGGGTCATGGCCCGCCCCTCCACCAATATTATTATGCGGTTGGGGTGGCGGGGTTGGTGGTTCGCCACCCCCTTTTTTATATATTTTTTGTTTAATAAAAGCAAAATGCGCATTTCTGAAAATTCAGTTTTGGACTGAAGGAGACATTTTAACGAGGCAACAATTTTGCCTGGAATCTGGCCGAAGTTGGCCGGATTCCGTTCGCCGGAAAAAAAGGTCCAAATTGTGCCTTCATTAATCCTCCCTAGTCATCAAAAAGTCAACCCAACTTTGACTACCTCTATCTCCTTCATCCGGACTCGGATTGGAGTGTCGTTCGCACCTTTGGAATCAGGGCGACGAGCACTTCGATCTGATGTCAAGTTCATCATCTTTCCGCCACTTTGAATTTTGAGCTTTTTCTAGGCCACTGGGGTCTAAAGATCCATCTGGATCAACATGGTAGGAAATGCCTCCACCCCTCCTGAAAGAACTAGGATCAACACCCTAACATGGAACACACTATGACATTGGTTTTGGATGCTTGTCATTGAATTGTTTAGTTAGGCAGTCATGTTACCTACAATTTCACATTACCCAATGTCATAACAATGGATATAAATTAATACATAGTATAGTAGAATGATGTACATCATACCATTACTCATTCGATGTCCCAACATTAACCAATTACTAGCATGGTTCTTTGAATCTCTAATAGCCTCCTTCCAGCCTGCAATTTAGTTTTTATCCAAGAAAATAACAATAGCATACAAATAGACATGTGATCCTATTCATCATATTATCAAACTCGATATCCACATAACAAATTTTTTAATTAACCTCAACATACTAGAAGTAAATCATACATAAAATGTTTTAATCAACAAAACATAGTTCATGGAGAGTTTTATATAAATAAGTCCATATATCCAATTTGAAAATGCATTAGTATTACATAGCATTCATCAATAATACACCATGAAAATACAAATAGGGCCAATTATTAAGTAGCTTTCTAGATCAAAATGTGGCATCACGTGGTCAAAAAGTGAGGGATAGTCTCGACGTAAAATCTTTGCATCCTCTTAGGTTGTAGACCTAAGGCTATACTTGCCCCCCCATACTTTAACATGGTCCATAAAGCATTGCATGAGTTGTTGATCTCTACAGTCCAACATTTGTAACAGTTTGACCTGTTGCACTCAAATTGTCAAAGTTTTGGGGAAGCAAGAGTACCAACTTTTTCATGGTCATCCCATTCTGCAATTTATATATTGTAAATGATCTTAGTAAAACCTTGAGTCTATGTAACAACCTAGGTAGCCTATAATTTGATGGCAAATTCCATCCTATGAGGTATTTTAACCTCCCTAATTACCTGTGTTTTTAGACACATCTAATCAGAAGAGTTTTTTCCCTCCAGCTTAAACCCCAAAGCTAGGGTGAAATTTGCTGTCGAATTATTAGGTGAGTCCTAATGTTTTTAGTCAAGTATGATGTAAAAGTGGTTTGGGAATAATTTAAGCTAATTGGCTAAATTATTCTATTACAAATCACTTGGTTTACTAAATCATATTGTGCCGCAGATTGTTTATGTATCTTGAGGGTCTAATCCAAATGTGTATTCTCTCTTTGAGTCTTGTAAATGAAAAATCTTATGTATTAACGGGTTGGAAAAATAATTAAATCCCCTCATATGTAAATCAATTATTTTTTCTAGCAAAATTAAATTAAATTCTAAGCTAGAAAATTAATTAATTAGAGTCAAATTAAATTGTCCTAGAAAAATAAATTCTCCAAAAGGAAAAATTCGTGAGTCTTAAAAGAATCAAATTTTAAAGGTCCTCCACCAAGGGAATATTGTATTTTTCAAGAAAAATTGGACCCTTAGACCTTGGTGGTTAAGTCAAAAGTCAATTTTTTAGGAAATTAGCTCAAAATAGTTAATTTTAAGCAAATTAAAATGGAATTAAATGATAAATTCGAAAATTCTTCAAAAATAAAAATCAAGGGTCAAGATTAAAAGATCTTGAAGTGTTTATCAACAGCCAAGCTTATTTTGAAAAGGATCAAAGAAACTAACCATTATTTTTCCATTTAGAGGATTCATCTATAAATTAAAGAGTCAGTGGAGTCTCTAGTCATTTTGATCTCTGGATAGAATTGTTGCTGAAGCATTTTGTAAATTATTGTCCCGTTGGTAACTATTTTTTATATTATAATAAAAGACTTCAGGGTGCAACTTGAGGTGTTCTTGTTCATTTATCTGTTGTATGTATTGACTACGGGCTTCCTATGTGGTGCTTTATATTATTATTTTGAGATAATACATAGTGTTTTTAGGTACTCAACCTTTGGTCTCCAAGTTCATAGAGTGTGGGCAAGGGTTATGTTGCTTGGATCCTTAGTTTTTATATGATGGATTGAATCTTCACTAGAGATATAGTGAGCATGAATCTTTTTTAAGCGTTTTAGCCATTTTTTCAAGGAAAAAAATATCAATTTTTTTTTGTTTTTTGTTTTCTCAAAATCTATTTTAAAAGCCCTTGTATAATTTGTAAATAATTTTGTAATTTTATTTGTAAATTATTCTTCTAACTTGGGTTGGGGTTTTTTAAGATTTGTTTTGTATATATTTGGGGTTTGGGTGTTTTTATTTTCATTTTTGCAGGTTGGAACAATAAATCAAGTGGGAGAAGAGTTAGATCTAGGCCCTTGAGGGTAAGATATAGTCTTCTGGATTTTTTTGCAGGATTTCCCGCGACGAAATTTTCAGAAAATCAAAGAGCTTAAGCATAAAAATTTTGAGGAAGGATTTCAAACTTTTCAAGGCTTCTATCCCTAGTTTCTCCCTCATAAGCCTTAACATCCCTCCATCTTCCCTCTATGTCTTGGTTTAGGGCCATTTTTTGGCATTGTCGTGGGGTTTTCAGGCCTTGGTGTCCTTCCTCCTCTCATCCTCGGCCCTTCGTCCCCTTGTCCTACATATGTCCAACTCTCCTAGGCCTCCTTGACCCTACGTCCTCCTTCACTCCCTCTCTTTTCAACCGTCCTCCTCCCTCGACCCCTTCACTAGGCCTTCCTCCCTCCTCCCTCCTCCATTAGCCTCCTCTACCTCTTTCCCTAAGCCGAAACCCTCTAAGGGCTTGCGACTTTCCCTTTTTTGGTCTTTAGGTCATAGGACTTAGGCATTATGCCTTTCCCTAGGCCTCAGGCCTCTTCATCCCCAACACTAGCCTCATTAGGCAGAGCATTGGCATTTGTGGCCATATCCTTCATCCTTGGGGCCTGATCTATCATCCTGACCTTTTTATTCCCGCAAATTTGTCTTCTTTAGCCCTTTTCTCCTTTTTCTTGGCCTCTTTTTCCCTAACTTAACCCGAAACCCTAATCTAAAGTTTTAAGGCTAAATACTTGGCGGTTTTGCAGGCTTAAGGTCTCCAAATTTTATATTTTTCAGGCGGCAACGTGATCCCAAAATTTCAACAAATTTCAACCGCGGGACCTTCAAGGCCTTGGGCCTAGGGCATGACCTCTAAACCCTTATTTGGCTTCAATTTTACTACAATAGTGAAATCAATAATATTTAAGCCCCAAAATCACATTTAAATGGTCAAAATTAATTAGAATTGTAAAATCTAAATTTTCATAAGTTTCGACCACTTGGGTATCTCTAATTTGACCTAGATCTAACTTTTTAGCTTGTTGGAATTTACTGCATAACTGTAAAATTCAGATCTGAAATATTTATGAAGCATATACTTAATACAAATTAAAAAAATTGAATTTTTAGTTTCCAACAAGTTTTTACTATTTTTAGGCATTTTGGGCATTATCTTTAGTATTTCTAGCTTGCTAATTTGTCACAGTTTCACTGCTGCAAGAAACATATCAGTTCTGAAATTTTCTTAATCTCACTTCCTAAAAGCCCTAAAATTTGAAATTTTCGAGTTCTAGTGCATTTTTACTATTTTGGGCATACTAACTATCTATTTTTGGCATCTTTAGCTTGTTGATCTTTGGTTGTTTACTGTTGTAAACTAAACAATCAGATCTTAAATATGACTTAATAGATCATCACAAATTGGGCTAAACAAGTTAATTTACATTTGTCGGTCATTGAGAATTTTTTATGTTTTATGTGTAAGGCAAATTTCATGATTTGAAGTGGTTTCCCCACCGCTGTTATAACATTGATAAAATCTGAATTTTCTGAATTTTTACTGCTGATATAAATTGTCATAGATATGAAATTGGCTTATTTCTTCTTTAATCTGACATTGATCTTGTTGTTTGGCATAATATATTGTGTTAATAATCATTGGTGGATAATTTATTTACTTGAAATTTACACTTATATCTCTTAGCACTCATCTTGTTTAATATTATATCACAACATGTTAAGTACTCTTGCATTAAGATACATTTCACATAATACTTAAGTAACTTAATCAATCTTAACTCAAGATAATCTCACCCATAATATCTTGCATAAGCATACTAGATTTAGATTGCATTAATCATTTACCTCCTAGCATAAGCTAGGTTAATAGAGATATAGGGCAAACCTTCTCATTTAGCTTACAGAAATTACCCCCATACAAATTTTAACCTCGTACAGAAATTACCTGCATACGAATTCTAAAACACAGAAAATAAACTATGCGAGAGCATAACACATAAAACACATATACACAGAGATTTTCCCCTGGATCCCAAAACGAGACTACCAACTTGATTTTTCATTATGTTCCTTTCAATGTTACAATACATATTTATACATGCTGAAGCATCCAATACCATGGACCGAAAACCATCGTGTCCAAAACCATGGACTAAAACCATCACGTCCAAAACCATGTAAGAAAATCATGCACAAAACCATAGGTAGGTCCGCCCAACCTAATATAGGGGCCAATTTTTTTTTCCCAGGGTGTTGCCTTGAACCCTGTAGAGGGGGGCTACCTGCCCCCCTCAAACCCCCTAGACAAGGGGGGCTGCCGGCCCCCCTGTGATCCCCCGTTGCGCAATCGGCACAACAAAGGGGGGGGCTCCGCCCCCCCTCTAACCCCCCGGTTCACTACATGGGCTAGTCATGAAAAGAATAACACAACCCAACATAAGATACATTTCACATAAGTATTTCAGTAATTTAAGAAATCTTAACTCAAGATAATCTCACCCATAATCTCTTGCATAAGCATACTAAATTTAGATTGCATTAATAATTTACCTCCTAGCATAAGCTAGGTTGATAAAGATATAGGGCAACCCTTCTCACTTAGCTTGAGGGGCCTCGAAAACTCTTCAGTGGTTAACACGGTGATCTTGTAGTAGTTAGAGCCATAGTCTCTACAGCTCCGGAGGCATTGGGTGATAGGAGAAGGTATCGTTAATCTGACACCAGCTTGCTTCCTGTTGGCCTCCTTCCCACAACCAACCTTGGAGCCCAACTTCAAAATAGTTAAGAGAAAGTTACATCTAGATTAGGCATTTAACTAAAAATAACCAAGATCTCTGCATCACACATAGGTCATAGGTTTGCATATCATTCAGGTTATTCAATCATCTCAATTAGTGAGTGTTCATTCGATCATTTGGTTCCAATTTACCATAATCAACAAATTTTGACTCCATTAAGGCATTGGTCTCATACTTTAAAATCCAATCTAATTAATAATCTTTCTTGAATTTAACAAATTGGCTAGTCCACTCATCCGTGTCTCAACTTGTTTCCCTTCACCTCATTCCATAAGGACCAACCCCCATAACCTTTTGTTGGGAGACGGCTAGAACGGAGTGGGCGGGGATCAGAGTGACAACCCTCGTCCTAAGCGTTGTCGGGGTGCCTGTACAATCCGGGTGGCAACATTTTTTGGCACCGCTTCTGGGGACGAGTTTTTCTTGTTGCCAGGGTTAAGGACATTATCATTATTGTTCTCTCATTTTTCCATTTAGCCCGTCAAGCGGCACAACATTTTCTGGCATCTTTGATAGGGATAGATTTTTCCATCCTCAGTGTTTACGACAATATCTCAGTCTTTCAATATTTCCATTCTCTTCATTCATTGTTCCATCAAAGCCACATCATTTTTGGCACCTATCTCTCATCAATTTTCATCTTCTCATCACCAGATCATTTTTCCTCTCACTAATCCTCTCATCTTGTTCATTCTCGCATTTAGAACCTAGATATTTAGGTTGGTTTCCTGTTTAGGTGGCAACTCCACTTACTCATCCATTCACTAGAATGTACTCTAGAAGGAATCTTGGCAGACTGGTTAACCCCGCTTACAATCCTGAAATGGTTCTAAGAGCTCGATTAAACAAGTTACATTCTAGAGATCGTTTAAATTTTCTTATACATGAAGTTCTCCTTGACCTCCATTTGATTTTCATCAATCCTCCTGTAGAGTCCAAAGATTGTCCTACCATGACATCCTTTTTGCCTAATGATCCTCTCTTTTTCCTATATTTTTACCACCTAAATAAAGCCATATCTACCAGGTTTTGATGAAGGTATGCAATAATATGTCTTCTTGTTCATATTTAACTTTATACCCTATTGTTTTGTTAAAGTTGCAATTGGCTACCGAATCAGTTTGTTTCTACAGCTAATCCAGGTTTCTGAAGCTTTCTCCATTATTCGCAAGGTTCCATAGTTCCAGGTTAGCAGCGAAAGGTGCAGATGGATAGAGGATGGCTCTCTCATGGATCCGTTCCTATCCCCTCGAAACTGTTTGCTAAGAGAACCGCAAGAGATCACGGTCAAACTCCAAGTCAACCGATGGATTAATGATGAACAGAACTCGAGATCGATTGAAACCTTATCGTTTTGATTTCAGAATAACAAAACGATAGTTTAGTGATATAAGTTTAGATAGGATAGAGATATTAGGCTTGAATTATTCATAAAGTTATGCCAAGAGACCTGCTATAAAACTTATGGCCGCACTGTGATTTGGGTGCGCGCCGAATGATATAGTTGTGAACAGTTTGTGAATTCCATGTGAATAGAATTGGTTTTTGTGTGTAAGCGTTGTGTTGATTAGAAGCTCTGAACTACTATGTGGAGGGCCCCTACAAACAGTGGAAGGTTTTAATCAATTACAATATGATTTCCTTTAATTATTCAATTGCTCTGTTTTGTGTGACAATGCAACATAATGATCTCGCCAATAAAATGTTATTTGCATAAGAACTTTAATTTGATTTATACCTAGTTTACTCTGTTATTTAATTTGATTTATACCTGATACAGCATGTGATGAGCCCCAGAAATGGGTAACTATATGGGCTCATTTTGCCTATTATTCTCATTTAATCCACCATTCTGCATAGTTTTATGCATGCTTTTGAATAGATTTATGTTAATTGAGCGAATGGGAATAGTCACTTGACCACAAAGTCTAATACGTGCTTATTGTAGATTTTTGGACATTTATGGACCAAGATCAGGCATTTATGAGCAGATTGGCAGCCAAATACAAAGAAACAAGGCTGAGGATTTATAGGAGGGGTGTCTCCTGAACTAAATGACCCCTTCCTCGAGTTCTCCACCATCAGCTCGAAGTTCAACAGTCCACCAAAGATGATTTCAAGGGGCAGTCGAGCAGGTCTAGTGAAGTAGCTGATTAACTATAGTTTTGGAAGCCAAGCTCCTAAAGTTAAGGAGGACTGTTGGGAGTCCTCGTTTGCATAAGTAGGAAGGCTTCAAGCCTTACTAGGTTAGCCATTTGATAGTCTATTTTCGCACTTTAGTGCAGCCTTGTAATCAACATATTTTTGAGTTCTTCTTGCAGACAACTTTTGTGATGTAACTATTATTTTTTGATCAATGAAGATGAATTCAGCTTTGAACCAGCTCTAAGCTTTCTTAGGAGGCTGTAGCTCTTGGAGTTGGGCCCAACCCAAGTGCCTAGTACCTCCTTTGTGTACTTTTATGTGTTTTTACTGCATTCATAAAATAATTTCTGTTATATAGGTTAAATCTTGCTTTGTCACTTAGGTTGTTTTTGATGATTAAGATAATTGTTCTTGCTTCAGGTTGATTTGACAGTTTGGTAACAGAAAAGATCCACAAAAATGCTACCAAGAAGCCCTGATCTCATTTCTCCCTCCTTGGGACCATGAACTGAGACCAAGGCACACTTGCTGCCACAAAAACACTATTTTTGCCTTCCAATGCAATTGCTAGTGTTAGATTTTATGTTGGAAAGGTTGATATTAGTTGTGTTTTCATGTTTAGATCTGTTCTTGCTCAATTTCCATAGCTTTATTGCATGATTTCCTGTCTATAAACTTTTGTTCTTCATGTTTCTGGTTTTTAGGTTAGATTAGGTCAAAATAGATAAATCTCTGTCTTTTTAGTCTTTGCTTGGATTAGTTTTGGAAAGTAGTGTGCAAAAAACCTGTAAGACACTCCAGCCTATCCTGCCTCCATCATACAACCTGCTCCAGTCCTTCGCTCAAGATTTCTTTCCCTCATTTGCCACACTTTCCCAACTCGCCCTAATTTCTACATTTTTGTGCAACATTGTTTCTTCATCCTTGAACAGATCCGACCATCTTCATCACTCCTGAGCTTCATCTACCAGATCCTAGACCCCTTGAAATCCTTATCCATCCTTCATTCCCACTTTCCCATAGTTTTTCCACCAACAACCCTCTAAAAACCACTTTCGGTCTGTTCCTGTAGATCCCCTACAACCTCCTGTAGAAGTTCACGCGAGCGATTTTTCGAGATATGAGTGCAGTGGAAATCTCCAAAAGGATGCTAGGGACCCCTTAGGCCTCTTCTCACCTTCCCAACCTCCTGCAAACGCCCACTCCATTTCCTTTCGCCAATAAACCTCTGCACAGTAAAAAATAGTTAAAACACATGCATAATAATTCTGCATAAAATTACTCAAAAATATAAAAAGACGATTTTTCCATATTTTCCTTCAGAAGTAGCTTAAACACATGCATTTTACCTTTTCAAGAGTCAATGGCATCCATTTCAGTAAGTTTCATCTCTTTTCCTGCATAAGTAGGGTTAGTCGGTAAAACTAGGGTTTGTTAGGGTTTGCATTTCCTTTCAGCTTTCATCTTCTTTCTACAAGTAGACTAGCCTCTTTTGAGTTAGCTTTCATCCATCACAGTTAAAAGCTTCTTCTAAGACCTCATAGAAGTTGGCTTAAGCTCCTAGCGAACTTGTTCCAGCTGATCAAGTGGCAGCCTGCAGTAAGAGCTAGTACTTGTGCATACAACACTGTCGCTTCCAAGTTTGTTACGAACTACCGGGTTGATAAAAGTAAAGTAGGGAGTCCCAGGAGTTGCAACATCATTGCTGCAATACTGGAGCTCACCATCTTTTTGGCGTCATTGTCGGGGAAGTGTCAGAGTATTTGTGATTACTGCTTTTCTTCTATTTTCTACTGCAACCTTCTGCTAAGTAGTTTATTTCAGCACGAGTAGAGTAGTTGTTTCATTTCAATTATGCAATTTTAATTCTGCACTTTCAATTCTGCAAAAGTAGATTAGACATTTCCTGCTTTCATTTCAATTCTGCAATTTCATTTCAGCTAGCATAGATTAGACATTTCCTGCTTTCATTTCAATTCTGCAATTTCATTTCAACAAAATAGATTAGTCCTTTCCTGCTTTCATTTCAATTCTGCACTTTCATTTCGGCAAGATAGATTTTAGTTAGTTGCAGTTCAATCTATTTCAGTTTTTGCAGGTACAAGCAGCAAAAGAAACAAAAAAATTCTACCCAGAAAAAACAGAGATCTCATTTCATGCCTCGTAGGAATAGAGACAATTCAAGAAAATTCCTACCCAACACCCCCAACACATCACTAAGTCACCCTTCTCTCTTCTTTGGTGGCAGTGATCTAGAAGATCATATAGGTGAACTTCCAGAGATATACGAAGATCCTATAATAGAAGAAGAGCAAGAAAACATTCCTCCTGAGACCATGGCTGAAAGCAAAAACATTAGAGGGAATGGGGAAAGAATAGAAGGTACCTTTCCTATCTAGGAGACCAATGGGGACACAAAAATGAAAAACATAAGTCCTTCAGCCTTACCTCACTTCCATTGCCTAACTACTGAAGATCTTGATACTTTCTTGTTTGAATTTGTTATCCTTTGCTGAACCTATGACTATGCAGAAGACGAGCAAAAGTTGAAATTCTTTCCCTCTACCCTCAAGTATGCAACACTACGCTGGTTCATGGGGTTACCTGGAAACAGTATCACAACTTGGGCTCAGATGCAACAAGCCTTTAACACTAAATACCGGGATTACTGTAGGTCAAAGGAAACAAAGGAAGAAATATTTCGGATGACCATGGGAAGTGATGAATCTTTAGAAGACTATGAAGAGAGGTTTCAACTTAGTTATAAAAGGGCCAGGTACACACTTGAACCCAAATATCTGAAGTTGGTTCTGCTATGAGGAGTCCCTGAAGACCTTTTAGATACCATCCATTTGCTGGCTAGGGGAGACATCTACCAGCTACCTTATGATGACATAAAAACTGTGTTTAGAAACCATTCTAGGGTAGCCAGAAAAAGAGGTAGGGGAAGTGAACTTTTAGTCAGTGCCCCTTTACCCAAAAACGAATTTGTAAATCAGATGGAAGACTTCAAAAGTGAGATGAGAAAGACCATTTCCGTGCAAATGGATACCTTGTGAATCCAAAAGAAGCAAGAGGAAGCTCAGAGGGCTTTGGCCATCTTTTGTCCCATATTCACTAGAAAGCATCCTAGGAACGAGTATCCATTGCACTCTGTAAAAGTGTGTTTTGTCTGTGAAGAAGACCATCCTACAAATCAGTGCCCTTCCTTGCCCAGATTTAAAGTATGTACCAAGGGGATGAAGGAGCCACTGAACCACTCTACTTCATGAACCAAAGGAGGCCACATGGACCCAGACCTTACCAGCAAGGAATGCAAGGGACATCCCAGACTTATTACAACCCCAATCAAGCCACTTCCATGTCTTCTTGGGGTCCCCCTGCTCATCCTTCCTGGTCCACACCCCCTCCTTGGTCATATCCTCCTCAATACCATACTCAACCAGCTGCTCACTCATTTCATTCTCACACTCAGCCACAACCTCAGTGGAATGCACCTCATCAGGGGTGGAGGCCCCAATACAACTCTCCTCCCGCTCTTTTGCCTCCACCACCTGCTCAACCACAACCATTACCTCTTGCTCCTCCAAGAAAACCCCAGATACCTGCTCAACTGAACCTGAACCCTAATAACAAACAGGCCCAACAGGTATATATTGGAGAGACAACATGCCCTACCTATGCTATGGAGATTCAGGAGATCAACCTACGATCTGGGAAGGTCCTCCCTGATAGCTAGCCTCCTCCTAAGGAGGATGAGGAAGAGAAACAGGAAAGTGAACCCAAATCCATTCCACCCTTTCCTGAGAGACTAACTGGAACCACACAACCAAACCTAGAAGAAACTGAACTTCTGGGAGAACTTAAACAATTATGTGTGAAAATACCACTTCTCTAGGCCATAAAAGATGTACCAATCTACAACAAGTTGATCAAATAGAAGTGTTTCAGGCACCCAGGCGGGCACAAGAAAGATGCCCCAACTATCAATGTCATAGGACAATTGTCTGACCTGATGTTGGGACAAGTAATCTGTCCAAAATATCTAGACCCTGGGAGTCATAATCGATGTCCACATCAATGGCACCATAATCCCCCACACCTTTATTGATCTAGGGGCTGCCATTAACGTAATGACCAGGGACACTATGCTCAAATTCAACCTTCATAGCTCCCTCAGAAAGACCTCAACAGTACTGCAGTTGGCAGACCGTTCCACTGTGACTCTTGAGGGGATTGTGGAAGATGTCATGGTCTCCATTGATTCTTGGCAGTACTCTGCTGACTTCTTGGTCCTTCAACCAAAGGCAAAACTCACTGGGTACCCCCTCATCTTAGGAAGGCCTTGGTTAGCTACTGCAGATGCTTACATCAGTTGTCAAGTTGGGAGCATGACCATTAAGAATGGGCATATGTCCAAACAATTAGTCCTATATCCTCCTGCCCAACCTCTGCTAGAACATGACTTACCTCTCCGGTTGGAGGAGGAAGATGAGGATGAAGTCTACTCTGCACCATTGTGCACAATGGAAGCCACCAGGGGAGGTCCTCAAACCGAGGATGATCTTATTGAGACTTTGATTCAAAATCCACCTCCCAGTGTGCTGCCATTAGAAGAGTTGGTAGAAGAAACCCAAGCCAGTGCTTTAGTTGATCTCTGTGTGGCTGATTTGACCTCTCTCAGAGTTAAGAATGTGGAATTTGGCCCTGAAAGAACCTTGAATATCAACTCATCCCTATCCCCCTCTTAGGAGAAAGAGCTGTGTAGCTTGTTGAACAACCATTTGGATGCTTTTGCTTGGAGCTATAAGGAGATGAAGGGAGTCCACTCTTTAGTCTGTACCCATCACATTTACATTAAAGAGGATTGTAAACCAGTCAGGTAGCCTCGAAGGAGGATGAATCCAGCCCTTAAGGACATTGTCAAAAAAGAACTGCAAAAGTTGCTGGATGCAGGATTCATCTACCCCATCTCTGACAGTGAGTGGGTTTCTCCTTTGGTGCTTGTGCCCAAAAATAATGGGAAGTGGAGAATCTATGTAGATTATCAAGAACTTAACAAAGCCACCAAGAAGGACCATTTACCTTTGCCTTTCATAGATCAAGTATTAGATGGCCTGGCAGGGAATAAGTTATTTTCCTTGCTAGATGGGTTTAGTGGATACAATCAGATCCAAATCAGCCCAAAAGACCAAGATAAGACCACTTTCACTTGTCCATGGGGTACCTTTGCCTACCGGGTCCTTCCCTTTGGGTTATGTAATGCTCTTGCCACTTTCTAGAGAGTAGTACTGAGTATATTCGCTGAGCTAGTTCATGATTCAGTGGAAATCTGTATGGATGACTTTACCCCTTATGGTTCTAACTTCCAAGAAGCTCTGACTCACCTGAGGAAAGTTTTAGCCAAGTGTATTGAAATGAACCTATCCTTCAGTCCTGATAAATGTGAATTCCTAATGACTGAAGGGACCGTGCTAGGTCATACAATTTCTCAACAAGGTTTACAGGTGGATCCCAACAAGATTGCCATCATCCAAAGGGTCCCGCCTCCTCAAAAGGTAAGAGATGTTCAGAGTTTTCTAGGCTTAGCAGGGTATTATAGAAGGTTCATTAAGGATTTTAGCAAGCTAGCCTCTCCGTTGTTTGGTCTTTTGGGAAAAGATGATGAGTTCATATGGACTGACAACTGTCAAGAGGCTCTAGATGCTTTGAAAGGTAAGTTGATAACTGCCCCAATCTTGAGAGGTCCAAACTGGGCCCTACCTTTCCACATTCACATAGATGCCTTGAACAAAGCCATAGGAGCAGCCTTAGGACAAGTTGAAAAGAAGCTACCGTATGCCATATATTTTGTCAGTAAAAACTTGTCTAAGGCATAATTAAACTACATTGTAATCGAAAAAGAGCTCCTAGCTGTAGTCCATTCCCTAAACAAGTTCAGACACTACATCACTGGTTATCAAACATTTGTACACACTGATCATGCTGCAATTAGGTATTTGATGAATAAACCTGATGTAAATGCTCGTATCATTAAATGGTTACTTTTATTGCAACAATTTGATTTGACCATTGTTGACAACCCAGGTAAGGAAAATGTTGCTGCTAATTTTCTGTCTAGACTAGATCTGCCTGCAGGTGAAGAAGGGATGGTGGATGATCAAATGCCAGACGAACACCTGTTTGCTATTTCAGTACTCTCTCCATGGTTTGCTGATATAGCAAATTATTTGGTTTCAGCTCAGTTCCTGCCATACCTGTCTTCAAAAGAGAAGAGCAAGATTGTGAGGAAAAGTGCCCCATTCACTTGGATTGGGGGCAATCTTTTTAAACTTGGCCTAGATCATATTTTGAGGCAGTGTGTCAGGAGGGAGGAAGTTTTTGACATCCTCCTAACTTGTCATGATGGGCCCTATGGAGGCCACTTTGCAGCAAAAAGAACCACCTTAAAAATTCTACAAGCAGGGTACTATTGGCCCACTCTTCATCAAGATGTTAAAAGATACATCAGCCAATGTGACAGATGTCAAAGGATGGGGAAACCTACTCCAAAGGATGAGATGCCCTTGCAGCCTCAAGTGAGTTTTGAGCCATTTGAGAAGTTGGGCATGGACTTTGTGGGTCCTATCAACCCTCCTTCAAAACAGAAGTCCTACTTCATTGTGTGCACATATTACCTAACAAAGTGGGCAGAAACAAAGGCAATCAAAGCATCTACAGAAGAAAAAGTAGTTGAGTTCTTGAGGGAAAATATCTTCTACAAGTTTGGCTACCCAAGAGAATTAGTCATAGATCAAGGAAGTCAGTTTACCTCTAACCTGATTGAAGACCCGCTCACTCATCATAAGATTAAGCACAGAACTTCCACCCCTTATCATCCGTAAGCAAATGGACAAGTGGAAGTTACTAACAGGGCTTTGGAAGGGATTTTGACTAAGGTAGTGAGCAGCAGTAGGAAAGATTGGGCAGATCACTTGGTTGAGGGCACCTGGGCCTATAACACTACTTGGAACACTACAATAGGTTTCACACCCTATGATCTGGTCTACGAGAAGAAGGCTTTGCTGTCCATAGAATTTGAATATAACAAATTGAGGTTGGAAGCTCAGCTGGACCTAGATCTCAACCATGCACAACAAGAAAGATTACTTCAGCTGAATGGATTAGATGAACAGAGAATGCAGGCCCTTCTCCACTCAGAGGTAGTCCAACTTTAAAGAAAGATATGGCATGACCGGCACCTCAATGAAAAGCAATTTCAGTTAGGAGATTTGGTGTTGCTATATGATTCAAGATACAAGGATTTCAAGGGCAAGCTGAGGACAAGATGGCTGGGACCATATACAGTGGAAACATGCAATGACAATGGCTCGGTCCTTATTCGGACCATTGATGAAGAAGCCATCCCCATGCTTGTCAATGGGCATAGATTGAAGGTCTACAGGAAGCCCCTTTCCAAGCAGGAGTTCATCGAGACTCTTGGTAAATCGGTATTGGTAGTGTAGCAGGTCCCTATCTCCACTCCACCTACACCATGAGAAAAACACAAAAAAAAAAGAAAAGAAAAAAAAAAAAAAAAAAAAAAGGAATGAAAGATCCTTGGGTGAAAACCTCTTTGAGGCGCCCAGGGCAGACAGTGAAGGTGAAAACCTCCTGGAGGTACCCCAACTATCTCAGACTAAAAAAAAAAAAAACAGAGAGAAGAAGAAGAAAAAAAGAGAAAAAAAACTTAATTTCTGTTGAATAAATTGCAGGTTGCAGGAAGGTCATTACAGGTTTTAGGAGGATCGTGCAAGACAATGACAAAAGACATAACCAGGCTGCATGCATCCCTCACAGTCCATTCCTTCGTCTCTATTACCCTTTCCCAAGATTTGGTCTCATTTGGTATGAAATTTCACCTCCTACAGGAAACTTTGTATCTTCTACTGGAGGATCCTGTAGAATCTATAGAAAAGCCAAAATCGATCTCAGAAGAGGACCCGAGGGTTGGAAATCTGTCTATGAGGCCTATGAACCTCCCTGCCTCCATCCATCACCCTATGTCGCCTTTTCCATCTCTATACACCTTCATTACACTCGTTTTTATCTCCCTGCACAGTCACACACAGAAATTCTGTTTCCTTCATATTGCAAACACAAAGAATTTTTTTTTTATGACAAATCAAAGCAGTAGCCTTTTTCGCTCACCATACCTGATACCTTCCATCTGTGATTCTTTATCAGCCAAGACCCTCATCAGCAGTTATAGCCCTACTCAGTTATTAGATTGAATTTCAGAAGGAGAAGCAGCTACAGGAAATCCTACAGGATTCCTGTAGCAGTTGATCCCTCTGAAACACATACTCCAGAGATAGGGTCAACAAAGTATGGCATACGAAACATGCATGGAGCTCTGTTTGAATGTGTGAACATCAGAAATAGCTCGAGGCTGAGCATGGAGGGTGCAAGTAACAACAACAATGAAGAAATGGGTTCAAAAATCTGAAATATGCATAACATGGCCGTGACTACACAGGTAAGTGCCTAAACCTATTCCTCAATTACATGAATCATATTTCAAAGTTGCGTGACTATGGGAATGGTTCGGATTGAATAGAATCGGTGGCCAGTTAACTGGCCACCCTCGGTCAGTTACACATCCTCATGGAATCCAAAAGAGCTCCATCAAATTCAAAATTGCCGATCAGACACGCAGCCAGCACGTGTGGAATGTCCATTCAGGAAGAAATATTCGGGACTGGTAGTGGTGGCAGCGGATAACAGGAGTAAGGGAGGTGATGGCGGTTAGACGGCATGCAGAAACATTATGACCGTGACGTAGGATCAATGGTCCGGTCCAGCCACCTCATCTCCTCACCATGAATCACGCCCGCAGTTAAAAGACAACTCAGTTGAAACATTCATCACCCTTTGTTCATTCTGCACTCACGATGTTCTCGACTGGAGTACGCATCTACCACTTCCAGAGTAGCTAACCAGTTGTCCTCTGCCAGTTTTTTGAAAATCTCCCGCCTATCGGGCTTTATAGGAAGCACAGTTTCATTCTACAGGAGCGAGGAGATTTCTACAGGAAGGGTTCTAAAGGAAAAGCAGAGAACAACTCTGCAAAAAGAAAACCCAGGATTTTCGTTGAAATTCAAGCTCAAAATGAGGTAGGCTTGGGAAAAACTTCTCTGTGCATGATTTGCTTGAGTAAGGTGGTGAATTGAACACGGAAGTAGATTGAAAAAGAGAGTGAAAGTCTGCCTGTGCATTAAAAAAAAGAGTGAAAGTCTGCCTACATATTTCCCTAAGTTTACACAATTTCTTTTTCTCTCTGCATCCGAAATCACCTCATCCTTTTTCAAATTCTCCTGTAAGAAAGATACATGCAGCAGTAAAGGCCAGCCTGTGTGTGTGTATGTGTGAAAAAACGAATGTGCATATCTATCTGCGTGCTGAGAAAAGAACCTGTGTCCTTATCCTCTGTTCTGTAAAAAAAAAGAAAATCTTTCTTTTCAAAAAGAGAGAGTCAAATTCAGGGTGACAACAGTTTAAAACAGGGGAATTATTGCCATTTGATGTTGTAAAGAAGCACACGGGACATTCCTTCTTGTGTTCAGAAAAAAACCGAATTCAGCTATCCTCTGTTTCAGTGATTGACTGTTTTTTTCCACCTAAGCATTTTCTTTTCTGGTTAAAACACAAAAAGAGCACTCAACACCATGCCAGGAGGATTCATAAGGAAAGAACCCTTAAACTCTAGCAAATTGCACGAGCACCCTGAGGTGGTGGACCTTTTCACCAGGGCAAACTGGATATCCTTCTTTGACAGAATTCAGGGTTATGATGAAGAGGTAATTGAAGAGTTTTTGATGTCCCTAAGACCACATTCGAAGACACATGCCACAGTTAGTTTTAGGGGTTTGATCCTAGAACTTACACCTGATTTCATTAGTAGAATTACTGGTCTACCACTGGGGCTCCCTTGGAGCCAACAGGAGAAATCATTGGGACAAGTTGCTAAGAAAACATTTTTTCTGCCTGAGGAGCATCCTGTAGAAGAGAAAAACGGGGTCAGAAGGACAAGCTTGCCTCCTCTCTGGAGTGAAGTCAGTTATCAAATAATGAAGTATATCATATGTGAAGGGAGGTTCAACATCATTTATGGATATCATTTCAGGTTGTTACATGAATTGAGGTATGGGATGGACTTGCCTCCAGCTAGAAAACTGAGCATCCCATATTTCCTCCTTTAGTATTTAATTGAATGTGGTACAAAGCTAAATGCAGGGGTCCCAGATCAGTTGCCCCACCATGGGCTCATCAAACTGTTGGTGGAAGATGCTTTACACACCTATACTATCCCCATAGCTTGTGAAATCTTCAAAAATATGTCCAGGGATGATGACATCAGAACTTTGGCTGAGAACATTAGCCCATCCAGCAGTGATGAGGGGGAGCAAACTGAAGAAATTGAGAAGAACAATGATGAGGGAGCACAAGATATTCAAGCGGAGGGCAAAACAGAGGAAGGACAGAAGGAAAAAAGAGGAATTTGACAAGACTGCTGAGCCTAAGACAAAGAAGGAGACAATAGCAAGAACAGAGAAGGGAAAAAGGACACATATTGGAAAGAAAAAGGCCAAGAAAGCTCAAAATAAGATTTCCACAGCCAAAGCATGCACCCAGTAAGAGAAAGAAAAGACACACCCTGAGATATCAGTGACATAGGCAGAAACAATGGGCATAGAGATTTCTACATGAAGTGAAGGAAAATAACAGAAGAAAGAGAAACCCCCTGAAATGTTGGCAAGGGAAGCAGCAGTTGTGCTTGCTGCATTAAACACACCTACAAAACAAAAAAGAAAAAGAAAAAGGCAAACCTCCATGTACTTTAAAGCCAGAAGAAGCACCAGGATCAAAGTGGGCAAACCCCAATGACCATCAAAGGAACCAATTGTCATTGAGGACACAACCACTAAAAAGAAGGAAGATTCTCCTTCCAAGATATCTATCACATATGAAAGAGGAAGCCCAAAAACCTCCACATGGAAAGAGAGAATTAGGTTGATGGACTGAAAGGCAGCTCTACAAGAAGCTGAAACATCTCTACAGGAAACTCTAGCCAAGTTAAAAGAGACTGAGAAATTGGAGGAGAAGGTAGTGAAACAGTCACAGGGGGAGAGCAAGGCCAAAGAAATACATGAACCAACCCCTCAACCTAATTTGGGCTCATATTACAATCTGTTAAAGGGTGGGAAAATCATCCCACAGAAATTTTCTGTACCTTTATTCTTCGAATTAGAAAAAGAGAGGGTGAGAACCCACACATGGATGCAAATCGAAAAATCTAGAGGAGTTGAGGACATAGGCCACACAAAGGACAAGCTAAAGGAATTAAGAGGGGAGTTGGTCATGGTGAGGCACATAGAAAGTGACAAAAGAGCCCAGCTATAGGAAGAGAATGAGCTGCTGAAAAATTAGTTGTAGCTACAGGAAGTTCATAAGGAAGATAGGCTGTCCATTTTGGGAGGGCAGCTGTAGCAAGAAGGACCTCTAGCAGACAAGGAAACAACCGAGAAACAACAGAAAGAGGGAGAGCTACAATCTGATGTTGAGATGATGACAAAACTGTTGCAAGAAAAGGAGTCTTAAGCAACAGAAGAAATATAGGTTTTAAAACAACAATTGCAAGAAAAAGAAGCCCAAATGGCCTGCATGGCCAGTTGGGTAGTAGAAGCCTTACAATGTAGGCAATTTGCTAAATCCTATGCATTATATCTTAAAGACCAATGGTTGCAATTTCAAATTAACACATTGGCCCAAAGGGGCACCATTCCATTCCAGAATTACAATCAGTTTATGCATTTGTGTGACAGTAGCTCAGCTGAAGATAAGGCCAAGTTAGCATAATTCTATTTACATAACTTGGCACTTCCAAACATGAATCTATGGGACTCGAACACTGCATTAGGATATTTGCAACTCATGGCCATGGCTTCTTGGTTAAGCCATGAGGAAAAGAGGGCAGTAGAAATTCAGAAGGTTATGGCCAAGGAGCTAAGTGAGCCACTCATGATCAGGGTGGAACCAAAATATCCCTCAACTCTTATATATTCCCATCGGCACCTTGCAGACAACCCTCACATTGCACCTAACTATGTTGAAAGGCAAGCTCAAGCCATCGCTCACTTCGAAGATATGGAAAGACTGTTTGGTGATAATTGCATTCATGCTTGCACAAGGAGATGGAACACATTGTCCCATAATCTAAAAAATAAGAGAGTACCACTCCCCAACCAGAATGAGGGAGGCTATGAGAAGAGTACCCCTATACAAACAATCAATGCAGAACTTGAAAGCCAATTGGATTGGCCTTAAGTTCATCCCTCCACTACTACTAGGTCTGTTAGAAGGGGTCAAGGAAGAAGAGGAACAAAGACAATGGGAGGAAGTAGATAGAAAGGTAGGTTTTCATGACAGAGAAGAGGACATCACCTCAAAGGCGTGGGATGTCAGAGAAGTAGTCAGAGCAATCAAAGATGATGAACTGCATTAGTTGCTTAGAGGATGAGCAACACATTCAGCAGGGGGTGATGATGAGCCCCATAAATGGGTAACTACATGGGCTCATTTTGCCTATTATTCTCATTTAATCCACCATTCTCCATATTTTTATGCATGCTTTTGAATATATTTATGTTAAATTGAGTGAATGGGAATAGTTGCTTGACCACAAAGTCTAATACGTGCTTATTGTAGATTTTTGGACATTTATGGACCAAGATCAAGCATTTATGAGCAGGTTGGCAGCCAAATACAAAGAAACAAGGTTGAGGATTTATAGGAGGGATGTCTCTTGCACTAAATGACCCCTTCCTCGAGTTCTCCACCATCAGCTCGGAGTTCAACAACCCACCAAAGATGATTTCAAGGGGCTGTCGAGCAGGTCTAGTGAAGTGGCTGATTAACTGCAGATTTGGGCAGCCAAGCTCCTCAAGTTAAGGAGGACTGTTGGGAGTCCTCGTTTGCATACGTAGGAAGGCTTCAAGCCTTAGTAGGTTAGCCATTTGATAATCTATTTTCACACTTTAGTGCAGCCTTGTAATCAACATATTTTCGAGTTCTTCTTGTAGACAACTTTTGTGATGTAATTATTATTTTTTGATCAATGAAGATGAATTCAGATTTGAATCATCTTTGAGCTTTCTTAGGAGGCTGTAGCTCTTGGGGTTGGGCCCAACCCAAGTGCCCAATACCTCCTTTATGTACTTTTATGTGTTTTTACTGCATTCATAGAATAATTTCTGTTATATAGGTTAAATCTTGCTTTGTCACTTAGGTTGTTTTTGATGATTAAGATAATTGTTCTTGCTTCAGGTTGATTTGACAGTTTGGCAAGAGAAGATATCCACAAAAATTCTACCAAGCAGCCCTTGATCTCATTTCTCCCTCCTTGGGACCATGAACTGAGACCAAGGCACACTTGCTACCACAAAAACACTGTTTTTGCCTTCCAATGCAATTGCTAGTGTTAGATTTTAAGTTGGAAAGGTTGATATCAATTGTGTTTTCATATTTAGATCTATTCTTGCTTAGTTTCCATAGCTTTTTTGCATGATTTACTGTCTATAAACTTTTGTTCATCATGTTTCTGGTTTTTAGGTCAGATTAGGTCAAAATAGATAAATCTCTGTTTTTTTATTCTTTGCTTGGATCAGTTTTGGAAAGTAGTGTGCAGAAAACCTGTAAAAAAATCTAGCCTATCCTGCCTCCATCATACAACCTGCTCGAGTCCTTCTCTCAATATTTCTTTCCCTCATTCGCCACACTTTCCCAACTCGCCCTATTTTCTACATTTTTGTGCAACATTGTTTTCTTCATCCTTGAACAGATCCAACCATCTTCATCACTCTTGAGCTTCATCTACCAGATCCTAGACCCCTTAACATCCTTATCCATCCTTCATTCCCACTTTCCCACCGTTTTTCCACCAACAACCCTCTAAAAACCACTTTCGGCCCATTCTTGTAGAACTTCGTGTAGAATTTCTTGTAGATCCCTTATAGCCTCTTGTAGAAGTTCGCGCGAGCAATTTTTTGAGATCTGAGCGCAGTGGAAATCTCCAGAAGGATGCTAGGGACCCCTTAGGTCCTCTTCTCACCTTCCCAACCTCCTACAAATGCGCACTCGATTTCCTTTCTCCAATAAACCTCTGCAAAGTAAAAAATAGTTAAAACACATGCATAATAATTCTACATAAAATTACTCAAAAACACAAAAAGATGATTTTTCCATATTTTCCTTTAGAAGTAGCTTAAACACATGCATTTTACCTTTTCAAGAGTCAATGGCATCCATTTCAGCAGCTTTCATCTCTTTTCCTCCACAAGTAGGGTTAGTCGGTAAAACTAGGGTTTGCTAGGGTTTGCATTTCCTTTAAGCTTTCATCTTCTTTCTGCAAGTAGACTAGCCTCTTTTGAGTTAGCTTTCATCCATCATAGTTAAAAGCTTCTTCTAAGACCTCATAGAAGTTGGCTTAAGCTCCTAGCGAACTTGTGCCAGCTGATCAAGTGACAGCCTGCAGTAAGAGCTAGTACTTGTGCATACAACACCGTCGCTTCCAAGTTTGTTATGAACTACCGGGTTGATAAAAGTAAAGTAGGGAGTCCCAAGAGTTGCAACACCATTTCTACAATACTGGAGCTCACCATCATGGTCCTTTCATTTTCTAGCATAATTGAAGTGTGTTCAATTCAAAATATAGATGTTTCTTGGGTTATGTTGTTTGAGCGAAAATTGAATAAGTGAAAGAGTGAGAAGTTCTCTCCTAAATAATTGAGTTCATACAATATTTCTTCATAGCTGATAGAATAGGTTTATTTTTGCACTGGAGAACTAGAAGCTGCAACATAAAGATTCAATATCAAAAATCCCAAAACAATCTAATACAAGTAGAACCACTCTCACATCATCTACAAACTAATTGGATAGAGATTAATTCCTAGGAAACTTAACCAACATCCCTAAGAATTACGACACTAATATAATTGACAAACACCACCTCCATCTGAAGTTTAGATCTTAACAAATACACAACAACCTAATGAATAACTTCTAAGCACATATGGTGCACTTTTACTTCATAAGTCTACGCACCCTGGTTGAAAATTTATGATTGACAATTCAAGGACATTGAATTGACCAAACATTTTGGCGACGTTGCCAGGGAAGTACAATTAGAAGTAAAAAAACCATCATTAATTTAAAACATGACATGGGTAGGGATAGAGACTCTAGGGGTAGATTTGTAGGACGAGAAAGAAGTTTAATTCCCACAAATCCACTCACCTCACCACAATTTTGAGATTCCACACTACCTACTCAAACCCGAATTCCATTTAGAGGACGACAAAGACTTATTGAACTCTCAAGATCAGAAATTCAATCCAGAACTTCACCTACTTCTTCTACTGAAGCTGTAATTGAAGAAAATCCTACATCCCCAACTACAGGAGTAATCTTTCTATCCCCACTGGAGAACAAATTTTGGGTGAAGAATTAGAAATTCCTAGTGAAGAAGAGGAATTGGAAACTTATTTTGAACAACCATTGATAGAGGAACCAAAAAGAGTAGAAGAACACTATATTATCTCTAAAGACTCTATCATGGCTGAAGAATGGGAAGGAGAAGTACACAATGTCCATGGTGAAGAAGATAGGATTGGAGGTAGAGGAAGAGGAAGAGGTAGAGGTAGAGGAGGGGGTAGAGGCAGAGGAAATCAAGATCCTTCAGGATTCCCTATTCTTGACGAAGATACAACCCTCACAATGAAAAATATATCACCCTCGATTCTTCCTAATTTCCACGGGAAAAGAAACGAAGATCCAAAGATATTTCTCTTCAAATTTGAAGTATTATGCAGATCATATGGCTATCTGCATGATGCTCAAAAGTTGAAATTGTTCCCTGCAACATTAAAAGACTCAGCATTAAAATGGTTCACGAGTCTAGGAGTGCATTCTATAACAACATGGGGACAAATGAAAGAGGCTTTCTTAGGCAAATATAGAGATTATTGCATGCCTAGTAACCTTAAAGATGATGTCTTCAAAATGACACAAAAAGAAGATGAAAATCTTGATAAATGTTTTGTTTATAATGTTAAAAGAGAAAAAATGGATAATTTGGATGAAGAAACCTTAAAATCCCTTTTACTCAAAGCCATTAAAGATGAATGGATCGATCTCCTTAACCTAACTAGAAAAGGATATATTTAACAACTACCATTTGCAGATATTTGTGATTTATGTGTACATATCTCAAGGGGTAAAGCAAGAGTTGGAAAGAGTCCTAGAGACCCTCTCTTGTCAAGAATAAACAAGTCTGCAGCTAGGACAGTTAGCAGGGTAGAAATAGGAAGTTTTCTTGACACCTTCAAAACAAATATTTTAGGGAGCCTAAGTGAACAGATAGACACCCTTAAAATACAAAACAAGCAAAATTCTGAAAATGTTGCATTATCTATCTGTTGTCCCAAATGTCAGAAGAAACATGCTCTAAGAGAGTGTCCCTTAGACTCAAAGCCATAGAAACTTGTGTCATATGTGTGGATAATCATGATACAAAGGAATGTCCTTCCTTACCAGGTCTTAAGGCTGTATTCAATCATGAAGGAATCTCATAACTAGTAGAACCTTTCTACTTTATAGGCAAAAGACTATGGCAAAACCCCCAACCAAATCAATCACAAGGATTTAGACCAAACAATTTGCCTAGTCTTCACAAAGTAATTGGAATTCAGCCTGGCAGCCTTGGGGTCTGCCACAATCACAACCTTGGAATAAAGGATGGCAAAATCCTTATGGAGCCTATGCTCAATATCAACAATACTTTCCATCTTACCTTCCACCACAATTCTTACCCCCGTCTAATCAAATTCCTGAAGCTAATCAATTGCCACAAGTCTGAGTTTAGAATAAAAACCACAACTTTCCCTACCATTTCTACAAAAATCAAATCAACTACTTGCTCAACCACTTCCAAATCCTAACAATAAAATACCACAATAGCCAGTGTACAACATGGAGGGTCAAAATCCTCAAACCTATGTAATAACCCCACTAGACCTAAACAATGTCCAATTAAGGTATGGAATAGTATTACCAAGAAAACCTCCTGTTGTCATTCAAAGAACAAAATCTGATGCTCAAAAACACAAAAAACAATCAGAAGAAGGGAAGAATTCTCTCCCTAAAAAAGAAAATAAACAAACAGAAGAAATTCCAATACATGCTCCTATCATAGAACAACCTTCAATATCAGTTAAACCACCTTTCCCAGAAAGGTTGAAAATCGATGAAGGAGTAGAGAAACAAATTATCTCTTGAAATATGGCAACAAGAATATTCCAATTTGATTTGTCCTTGAATTAAATTGTGAATTAAAATCGAATTTAGTCTTAACAACTACTTGGAAATAATTAATTAATTTATTTTAAATTAAATAGTTGGAGAAATTCAAGTTAGAAGTCTTTCTGAAGTATGCAAGAGTTATCCCTTAAATTAAGGAATAAGATTGAGTTAATTTGAGTTGTAATTAGTTAATCAGTTTCTGAGTTAATTCTAGTTAAATTATTCAAACTGTTGAGGAAATAATAGTGTGTTAACAATTAGTTTGATGCATTAATCACTCAACTACGTACTCCAGTTACTAAAATTCCCTCATCAAAAAACTAGCATGCTATTATGAGAAAGACCAATTGAAGTTAATGTTCAAGACAATGTACTATCAGTTGCATGTGTTTTCTCATGGAGAAAACTCATGCATGCAGTCAAGGATAAATCCTTGAGGATTGCGCAGTTTTGAAAGGAGATCATCCACAAGGAACAACACAAGGAAATAGGAGCTTGGAGGGTAGAGAGGAAGGCTAGAGAGAAGCCAAGGTTGCCTGTGAGCATCTGTGAGGATTGTACTGAGAACTGGCTAGCTATGAGAGCTAAGGCTTTGTATAATTCCTATGTATTTCCACCATGTATGATAATACAATCATGTGGGGTTTTTAGCTGAGGCTTTCCCCAAAGTATTTTCATGTGTATTGTGCCATTGATTCTTCTTGTTCTGGTTATATTGTTCAGCTCGATCTTTAAGCTTCCGCAAATTGATAGTAGAAGTAGATTATAGTATTGTGCTTTGATTTATATTGCATTATTGGGTTAACCTACCATTAGATTTTCTACATGGTATCAGAGTTGTGAACAGTATACTAAGAAGAGAATTCGAAGTTTGAAGTTCGAGTTTGCAGGTGCAAATCAAATTCATATCATACTTCAAGGTTGGCCAATGCTGTTCTATGGCTTGAGACTCGAGTATGCCTTGGAAGGTAGCTCGAATTACATAGCATGGAAAGATAGAATGGAGGTTGTATTAGAAGACAATGACTTGAAGGAATTCATTGATCAAAAAATCCCAAAGCCAACTTCAACTAATGCACAAGAGTTGGCTGAGTGGAAGAAGTGTGTGGCGAAGGTGAGACGGATCATCCTTGAGGGAGTTCGAGACCATATTGTCTCAAGTCTCCAT
>APFE030596220.1:222477-266764 GCA_000404065.3 Pinus taeda
TCAAAGACTTCAGATTTCTTCTTAAGGAAATATATCCATGTATTCCTTGAAAATTCATCTATAAATGATACATAGTACTGTTGGGCCGTTAATATGTCATTATTATTATCACTTTTGAACGCCTATTCCACCTATTTCTACTCTTCTTTATCATGTCATTTATCATGTTTTATCATATAATTCCATCTTATAATGATTTATGCTCTTATGGAAAAATATTATTTATTCTCCTTTATTTTTAATAAATTAATGATTATGCATGATTTTATCAATGATGGTTTATTAATAAATTCGTTGTAGCATTACTCACCATTTTTAGCCTCCAAGATATTTTCCAGATTGAAGATTTGATCATTAAATGTGTCAACTCAGAAATTCGTTGGAATAAGAAGTGACAATTTTGTATTGAATGTTTTGGAAAAATGGAGAAGAATCTGGAAAATCCAAAACATGGGTTTTGTCCAGAACAGAAAAAATTAGTTTTTCAATGAGCAATTTTCCCAAATTCGGTCTGTATTAAGAGAAACAGAAGGTTCTCTAAAGATGTTTTTCTCAGATTCGCTGTATGGCCGTTTTCCAAATTATCTCAGTTGCAATGCCAAATTCGACATGTTCCTGTTGAATAATTGATGGAAGGATATTCCAGATATGATTTTACTTATCAATTTTTTGAGAACAATCCAATTTTCTAATAGAAAACATGTTGTAATCATCTATGTTATAACTGCTCTCTGCTCTCTCTCTATTTAAATGAAAACATAGATCAGAGAAGGGGATTCAAGATTCAGAATTAAGGATTCATGATTCATGATGTATGATTAGAAAGAGAATTAGATGGATTATTAGGTTAGAGATAGATAGGATAGGATAGGAGGGGAGGGGGATGGAACGAGTAATATTTTGAATTGTAATTTTATTTGCAGATTCTCACTGCTGAGAAGACACAACTCACTGTAATGCTACTTGATTTGATGATTAATATATAAGTATAGTTGTTGTTCCTTCGCATATCCTGAGGCACTATCGACAGTGATCACTGGTTAAGGGCCCGACCCTAGTGGATTCACTTGTCGTTCCTATACCATTATTTCATGATCTTTACTGTGTGATGGTTTGATTTTATTTCTATTTATCGTAATCATATTACTTTAATGCTTGGTATTTCTAGACTGAATGAATTGATCTGTTTTATATACTATGCTTAAATTGCGTGGCTGTTCATTTCCTTCTTAACAGAGATCACTGCTTTTCGCAAGCATATTGTTGTGCTGTTCATTTCATCTACAGAGCTTCGTTGTTCATTCCAGTAATTTAATAGTTTTCTATTCATTATAGCTATATAAGTTTGGCTGTTCATTTCTAATACTTAGCACTACTGTTCATTTACTTTCTGCAATTATTTAAGCTTGCCTTTCAACATTCTTATAGTTAGCACAATTGTCTAATTTTTTATTAATTTGCAGTAGTACGATTGATTTAGTTCTTTGCAATTTCTAATTGGTTATTTAGTGTTGTGTGTGAGGTCAACAACTGTAAAGAACACTGACTACCACTGTCTAAGTTCTCAGATTGGGGATCTTATTTATGCTTGATTTAATTTATATTAGTTAAACAAGGAATGAGTTATTGCTACTGTATCCTTGACTGATAAATTGTTGTAGTTTTCTGAGTGAATGATTTAAGTTTCAGAGTGTTAAGTTTCTTTTAATTGTTAGTAGATTTTATTTCAAGCATTCATTTACTTTTGCATTTTAAGCACTATACTGCAAAACATTACTCTCGAGTAAATAGCCGCCTCAGACTGAGTACACTCTTGAAATAAAAAATCGTCCCTGGGTTGACAATTAATGTGAAGATAATTAGGAGTTAAAAAGACACATTTTATCGCTCAACATTTTGGCGCCATTGCCGGGGAGAGTGTAGCCATTTATAAAGAGTAGTGTGCATCTGATGAGTGCCTGTTAGGAAAGAACTGGGTATTAAAAACGGAAGGTAAGAACCTGCGTACGAAGCATGTAAAAGCCTTGCTCCCCTGCCCGCTTTCCAATAGAATGTTAAAGAACTTAGGGTAGAAATAAATGTTTGAATTTCTGTGTGAATGACAAAAAAATAGAAATTTTGAAAAACAAATCTCATGATTTCACTTAAGTGGTGATGTAAGCACCACCCATTTCACTAACCAATTGATATAAACATTTGAAGGAGGAGCCTCAAATAAACACATGAAAAACATCTTATATTATGGTAAGAAATGGCTCATATTTCTACTTTTGAATTCCCTATCAAAGATCTAGGAGGAGTGACACAAATGCACATAATTCCCCATCTTCTCTACCAAATTTTCATGGTTTGACAAATGAAGACCCAAATACATTCTTATTTGAGTTCGAAATACTTTGTAGAGGATATGATTATTACACTAACGATCAAAGGTTGAAAGTGTTTCCTCTTATTCTAAAAGGAGCAGCTCTTCGATGGTTCATGAGCCTAGGTGGGAACTGCATCTAAACATGGGAGGACATGAAGAACATATTCTTGAAAAAGTACCAAGATTATGGCAAGGACGATGAAGATATTTTCAATATGATACAAGGGGAATATGAAAGCTTGGAGGACTATGTGGAGCGATTTCAATACAACCTTCAAAAATCAAAGCATAAGTATTTGGAAAAAGAGATCTTAAAAAAACTCATACTCAAAGGAATCAAAGATGAATTTTTAGAACTCTTAAATTTGGTAGGAAAAGGTGATGTTTTTCAGTTATCATATGATGATGTTTGTGAATTGCGCATAAGGTATTCAAGAGGAATCTCCAAGGCTGGTAAGAATTCTAGAGACGTTTGTTCTTTCTTTTCCAAATCTGCTACAAGAACAAGAGACATAAGAGCTGAAATCAATGTTTTATTTGAAAATTTTAAAGTTGATTTTATTAGCTCTCTAAGTTCAAAATTGGATGCTTTACAGGTTCAGAAAAATCAAGAATTTGATGAAGTGTTTTGCCCTCGTTGCCAAAAGGAGCAGCCCATAGATATTTGTTCTTCTTTATCTAGGATGGAAGTATTATATCAAAGAGATGAGGAAGCTGCAACAAGGTCAAAACCATGGAAATCATGGCCTACAGGTATGGTTCAAAACACTTCCTCTCCATTCTTTTACTTGCATAATCCATTATGGAATACTAATGTGTTAGGGTAGTTATGTCAATCTCAATATAACCACCATCAATCGTGTCTACAAATTTGGCATGGTTCATCTTATGATTACATGATTACTCTCCCTCATCCTGTAGCACAAACACATCATCCATATTCTTCATCAGCTCTTCCATAACATTATGTTTGCATATCAAAACCATCCACACAACCCAATCAACTACATCATCAAAATGCTCCATTCCGTACACAATTTCTTGCTCAACTCATTCCACACCTTCACCATAATAAACTAGTACAACATGCTTACAGTGTTGAACTGCAAAATTTACTCACCCTTCCCACCCATTCTATCTCACATGTGCCATTAGAGAAAACTTACAATGAAATTCAGAATGTTTCAAATTCAAAAATTGTAAAAGTTATGGAAGAAAATGAGGTTTCTTTTAGTATGCACCAACAAGTCATTTTAAAAGCTCAAGAACTTCATGATATGATGGCTATGGGAAATCAAGAAAGTAAAGGATATATTGAATATTGGTTTCACTCCATCACTTGTTTGCAGAACCATTCCATACTTCAAAAATTTTTGACACCATATTTTCAAGGGAAGTTGGTTTCTCATACCCTAATATTTATTAACATGCAATTTTCATATTTCGGTATGTGCATACTTGAAGCCTTATTTCGAAAATGGCTCCATTGGAAGTACTCTTATACGTAATCATATTGATTTTTCAAATCAAAGTATGTTAGTGTAAAAAAATAAAATAAATAAGGACATAAATAAATGCATTTTGTTTTTAATGTAAAAATAGTTGTTTTTGTTGCAACACGCTGTGAAAATCAACATCGGTGATAATTTTATTTTATTTACTTATTATTATTATTTTTAATTCATTTGTGTATGTAGATGAATTATAATGGAAATAATAATTCTACAAACACTCATTTTCATTTCTATCACCAATTTGGAAAAAATGCTTGAATATCATATTTTTTGGCTTGATAAAATTTCTGAAAACACAGTTGGGACAATCATGTTTTGAGGGGGCAAAAGGGAATATTTTTAAAACCTGTTTCTATCCTAAGTAGCCATTGATTTCTACTTTCCAACCCAATTTGAATTACTCAATTTGGATTTGAAACGAAAAAGTTAGAACCAAAACATTGATAAGGTGTCTAGTAGGCAGCGCAGGAACATAGATGGGACAGTTAGTTTTTGGAGGCTTAAATGACTATATTTTTAAAAACTGTTTCTAGACTAAGTAGCCCTTGATGTATACTTTCTAACCCAATTTGGATTTGAAATGAAAAATTTAGAACCAAAACATTGACAGGATGTCTAGCAGGAAGTTCGGGAACAGAGTTGGGATAGTCGATTTTTGGAGGCCTAAATAACCATATTTTTAAAATAAATTTCTATAGTATATTCCCCTATGCATCTATTTTACAAGGCAATTCGAATCACTCATTTTAGATATCGTATGGGGAAGTTACGATCAAAATACTGACTGTATTTCGTAAATCAATACCTTTAAAACTCAGTCTTTTCGACTGTTCTTTAGAGTATTTGACCTATCAATTCTTCTTGTCTTCAAAACCTATTTATATTGGAGATAAATAAATGAATCTAATTTCATTTCCAATTTTAATCATTCGAATCCGACATCAAACGAAGAATCTATGCTTAAAACATTCACTGTTGTTCTAAGTGGGGTAATCGAAAATGACTCTATTATACAGGTTGTTCTAACTAAAATTGACATATCATATCATTGAATTTTTAAAATCTGTTTTTATTGGAGATACAATTTTGAATTAGCTCTCATCTGGCTTTGGAATCACTCAATTTGGACGAAAAACAAAGAAGTTGTGATTAAAACACTACTGGTTAGTATGGTCGACCACTGCTCTTCTGCAGGTGACAAATAAATTTTACTTTGTTATTTTCTCAATGGATTTGTTATACAGAGTAATTACTTGTTTTTTTGCATAATTATTGGATTAGGAGAGCCCATTCACCTCTCTTTCTCCATTATTTAATGTTTTTTTGCAGGTAGACACTCGTTTTTTTCAGGTCCTTGGAGAAAAAGAAGGTCAATTTATGGATGAGTGATTCTTGAAAGAAATTTTAATAAAACAAGGGAATTTCATCCAACTCATTACCCAATGGATTCATAATAGAAGAAATGAAAAATTGATTTCCATTTGAAGATTCATGTCTTGTCACTGCTGCCAAAACATTTTTCAAAGAGATAATTTTTTTTACGTAATATTATAGCTGTTGTAACTTAATTTATTTATTTACATACTGTTTTTAAATAAAATGTTGTTTCTTTTATGATTTCTCTTATATTTTTGTGTTTTAGGTGTTGTTTCCTTCAAATTGTGACCCATCCTCAGCATCAATGCAGTGAACAACTAATTCATTGTTTTGCGTGCTTTCATTTTATGATTGTGCATTTTTGCTGTTCCTTTCCGAAGGAACAACACTTCTGCATTTTTGCTGTTCCTTTCCGAAGGAACAACACTTTCACATTTTTGCTATTTATTTCCAAAGGAACATGACTTCTGCATTTTTGTTGTTCCTTTCTAAAGGAACAACACTTCTGCATTTTTGCTGTTCCTTTCCGAAGGAACAACACTTTTGCACTTTCACATTTTTTCTGTTCCTTTCTGAAGGAACAACACTTCTACACTTCTGCATTTTCGTTGTTCCTTTAAAAATGAACAACACTTCTGCATTTTTGCTGTTCCTTTCCGAAGGAACAACACTTCTGCACTTTTGCTTTTTGGTTGTTCCTTTCCAAAGGAACAACACTTCTGCATTTTTGCTGTTTCTTTTCGAAGGAACATCACTTCTGTACTTTCGCATTTTTGCTGTTCCTTTCCTAAGGAACAACACTTCTGTATTTTTGATGTTCCTTTCCGAAGAAACAACACTTCTACACTTCTGCATTTTCGTTGTTCCTTTAAAAATGAAAAACACTTCTGCATTTTTGCTGTTCCTTTCCGGAGGAACAACACTTCTGCACTTTCGCTTTTTTGTTGTTCCTTTCCAAAGGAACAATACTTCTGCATTTTTGTTGTTTCTTTTCGAAGGAACAACACTTCTGTACTTTCGCATTTTTGCTGTTCCTTTCCTAAGGAACAACACTCCTGTGTTTTTGCTATTCCTTTCTGAAGGAACAACACTTTTGCACCTCTGTATTTTTGTTGTTCCTTTCCGAAGAAACAACATTTTCGCATTTTTACTGTTCCTTTTCAAATGAACAATACTTCTGCACTTTCGCATTTTTGCTGTTCCTTTCTGAATGAACAACACTTATGCATTTTTGCTGTTCCTTTCCAAAGGAACAACATTTTCACATTTTTGCTGTTCCTTTCAAAGAAACAATGATTTCGCATTTTTTGTTGTTCCTCTTATGGAACAACACTTTTCGCATACATTTTTTGTTGTTCCTTTTAAAGAACAAACATTTTTTTTGGGTGTATTTTTTTCGCTGTTCCCTACAGGGAACAACACCTTTTCGTGTGTATTTTTTCTTTTTGGCATGCATTTTCTTTGTTGTTCCCTACAGGGAACAACACTTTTTTGAGTGTTTTTGCTGTTCTTTCAAAGGAGCAACACTTTGGGAGTATTTTCGAGAGCAACCCTTCTTTCCTCTTGTGAGATTATTCCTAGTGCATCTCAACCACATTTTACTGATTTCCTTTCATGGAATAAAGTACATTACTTTTATAAGGACAATAATTATGGATTCTATTGAAGCGAGTTAATATCATTCATGTTATGATCTTTAATAGGACAACTCTTTGATGATAGCTTATTTTCAAAAGGGACACAATTATTTATATACTACTTTATTGCATTGTTTTCTGTTGAACATGATATTGATTGATCATCTTAATACCACGCTGGTTCCACCTTTCCTGGTTATAATCTTCTCTGTTTGTAATAAATGAGATTATGGGTATATTTTTTTCTATTGACATGTTCAACTTCTTTTACCATCCCTATTCTTAAGGAATACTGAGCCTCCCTCTTTTTAGCATAAAAATGTGTAATAACAACAAAATTTTCTTTGCAGATGGAGGATAGGGGGTCTCATTATGAGCCAACCTACCATGTTCATAAGGCTGTAACAAAGTAAAATTCCCATTATGGCCACCACACCAGGGTTATGATCCATTGGATAGTCAAATTGTCCTTGGAATGGGAGGTCTCATCACGAGTCGGCCTGATCACTTTTGCTACATCCCAGTGAATGGCAGTGTGGTTATCTGGTTACCATGCCAACATACTGATATCTTCTGTAGAAAAGTACTGGAACTCTCCATTTATAAATTGAGGATCCTGGCTCATATGGGTTAAAAAGCAACCCTCCCGAGGCTATGGACGCTTGCTGGCAGCAGAGGCTCTGCTTATGGTATTGAAGTTATATCTTATCGTCAATTATTACTATAATACCATTTTCTTATTTTTTCTTTTTATCAGAGAAGTTATTTCCTTAATTTTTTTTCCCTATTTTGAACCTTTACGCATGAGAAATTATTTTATGATTAATCACATCATTTTTCAGCTAGAATACTGTCAGCAAAGTATCTTTTTGGCATATTGCTCTTTTTTTTCGCATAACTTATCATCAATCCAAAGAGTCCTATCTTTTATTCATAACTATCTTTACACACTCTGCTCTCATTATAACCATATCTCTCGCCGTCCTATCATTGATATGTGTACTCTGCTTCATTTACTATTGTATTGTTCATTCCCTTGCCTTGTCGTAAGCACAACAATTTTCATATGCTTTATGGTCATGGAATCCCTTTTCCAATTGGAGGGGGGAATGTATGCATTATGGGATAACATGCGATATGATTACTGCACTCTGCCATAACTTGTTGATTTGACAAAATATTAGTATTGCATGTATACAAAAGTTTTTCTGTTTGAAATTTTTGTATGCATCTTATTTGTTGCTATTCAAAACTAATATTGTGGATTCAAGAACATTGTATTCAAAATAGTGCTTTGTTTACAGGAGAACAACAAGTATGGGGGGGAACTCTATTTGCAGCATGACCACACTATTGCAACTAACAGAAGAGGCTCGCGAACGTGAACAATTGTTCAGACATGATGTGCTTGCATGGATTTCACCTTTTGCATTACTTTTAGCACTAACTCTGCCTACATCAGCTTCAACAAATGCCAGTCCATATATGTCATTCCACATTTTTCTTTTAGAGGTAAAACTTGAGGTAAAATAGCATAATTTTCTAATTTATTACAAATTTAGGAGAATTTAATGAAAATCCATTTTGAGCATTATTTATCATCCTTCATTCCACATCTTTACCACTTCCCATTTTTCAGCGGCATATCATCTTTCAGTTTGGGGGAGTATTGCTTTTATTCATTTCTTTCTTATGAACATGTCATTAATATTCTTTATCATCCATTGCTATTCTCATTCATTCTCAACACCTCCCTTATTCCATGTTGTTTTACACCAAACATAACATTTCACAGATGGTAGCAACCACCTCAATTTTTTTTTTTTTTTTTTTTTTTTAGCATTGCATAAGGGCATGCTAATTCTTCAGAGAGGGGGAGGAATTGCTACGCATGATGGATGTTTTCTACTTTCTTTCTCATTTAAGGCATACAATTTCATTTTTATACAGTGCAGAAATTGATTTTCATATATTTTTAAAACTATGAACTCAATTCTTGTGATTTCTGGAAAACACAGATGTATCATTAAAATACACCAAACCCAGATAATTTCAAGTTAAATTGGTTCATAAAATTTCGGAAATCATGCACTATCACCTATAGCCATTTTGTTTATATCTCATGATCCGTGCATCAAAAAGATATGATTTTTGGATCATAGAAACATTAATATAGTAGAAATCTACTTGCAAAATTTCAACAAAATCTGGTTTGTAATTTTTGAGAAAATGGTTAATGAAGTTTGTTGTTACTTATATCATATTTTGCTACAACTTCATATACACATAACTTGAACGTCAATGTAAAAATTGTTACGCCTTCATCAAGATTGCTAAAATTGAATATTCATTAATTAAGGAAGAATTCATTTGTTCTATCCATTTCAGGAGCTGGGATGAACAATTTTTTTATTGCTTGGTCAACACATGGGTTTTGTCTTTGGGTTGCATGAAGACATGCAATATATTTAGTTTTTTGTTGCATGAGGACATGCAATATATTAAGTGTGGGGGTGTGTTGGGTCGTTAATATGTCATTATTATTATCACTTTTGAACGCCTATTCCACCCATTTCTACTCTTCTTTATCATGTCATTTATCATGTTTTATCATATAATTCCATCTTATAATGAATTATGCTCTTATGGAAAAATATTATTTATTCTCCTTTATTTTTAATAAATTGATAATTATGCATGATTTTATCAATGATGGTTTATTAATAAATTGGTTGTAACATTACTCACCATTTTTAGCCTCCAAGATGTTTTCTAGATTGAAGATTTGATCATTAAATGTGCTAACTTAGAAATTCGCTGGAATAAGAAGTGATGATTTTGTATTGAACGTTTTGGGCAAATGGAGAAGAATATGGAAAATCCGAAACATGGGTTTTGTCCAAAATGGACCAAATTAGTTTTGTGCAAGGCAGTTTTCCCAAATTCGGTCCGTATTGAGAGAAACAGAAGGTTCTCTGAAGATGTTTTTCTCAGATTCGCTGTGTGGCCGTTTTCCAAATTATCCCAGTTGCAATGCCAAATTCGATTTGTTCCTGTTGAATGATTGATGGAAGGATATTCCAGATACGATCTTGCTTATCAATTTGTTGAGAACAATCCAATTTTGTAATAGAAATCATGTTGTAATCATCTCTGTTGTAACTGCTTTCTGCTCTCTCTCTATTTAAATGAAAACAGAGATCAGAGAAGGGGATTCAAGATTCAAAATTAAGGATTCATGATTCATAATGGATGATTAGAAAGAGAATTAGATGGATTATTAGGTTAGAGATAGATAGGATAGGATAAGAGAAGAGGGGGATGGAACGAGTATTATTTTTAATTGTAATTTATTTGGAGACTCTCGCTGCTGAGAAGACACAACTCATTGTAATGTTGCTCGATTTGATGATTAATATATAAGTATAGTTTTTGTTCCTTCGCATCTCCTGAGGCACTATCGACAGTGATCACTGGTGGTTAAGGGAATGACCCTGGTGGATTCACTTGCCATTCCTGTACCAATATTTCATGATCTTTACCATGTGATGGTTTGATTTTATTTCTATTTATCATAATCAATTACTTTACTGCTTGGTATTTCTAGACTGAATGAATTGATCTATTTTATATACTATACTTAAATTACGTTGCTGTTCATTTCTTTCTTAACAGAGATCACTGCTTTTCACAAGCATATTGTTGTACTGTTCATTTCATCTACAGAGCTTCGCTGTTCATTCTAGTAATTTAACAATTTTCTATTCATTATAGCTATATAAGTTTGGTTGTTCATTTATAATACTTAACACTACTGTTCATTTACTTTCTGCAATTATTTAAGCTTGCCTTCCAGCATTCTTATAGTTAGCACAATTGTCTCATTTTTGATTAAGTTGCAGTAGTACGATTGATTTAGTTCTTTGCAATTTCCAATTGGTTATTTAGTGTTGTGTGTGAGGTCAACAACTGTAAAGAACACTGAATACCACTGTCTAAGTTCTTAGATTGGGGATCTTATTTATGCTTGATTTAATTTATATCAGTTAAACAAGGAATGAGTTATCGCTACTGTATCCTTCACTGATAAATTGTTGTAGTTTTCTGAGTGAATGATTTAAGTTTCAGAGTGTTAAGTTTCTTTTAATTATAAGTAGATTTTATTTCAAGCATTCATTTACTTTTGCATTTTAAGCACTATACTGCAAAACATTACTCTTGAGTAAATAGCCGCCTCAGACTGAGTACACTCTTGAAATAAAAAATCGTCTCTAGGTTGACAATTAATGTGAAGATAATTAGGAGTTAAAAAGACACATTTTATCGCTTAACAATTACATAGACTTACCCAGTGATGGAACCTTCACAGGTCCAAACACATCACTGTGCACAAGCTCTAATATCTGTTTCACCCTCTTACCACCAGAGGGGAAACTCACCCGATTCTGCTTCCCATATACACAATTTTTTACAGAAATCAAAATCTAGAGAGCTATTACTCATACCTTCTACCATACCTTTACCATGAAGTATTTGAAGGCCCTTCTTTCCAATATGTCCAAGTCTTTGATGCCACAACATGGTCTTCTCTCCAGAGACCACTAGATTTTCTGCTCCACTTTTAAGAACCACAGAACTGTTGCACCCATCAATAACAGTTCTACCTGCAGCTTGTACAGAGTTCCAATCTGAACTCCCCGCATCAATACTAGTGCTCCTTGAACCATTTTGCAGGTATCATTCTTGAACACTGTTTTTACACTTGTATCATCCAACTTGCTTACAGAAATAAGATTTCTGGCTAATGCGGGAATATGCAAAACACCCAGAAGTGTTCTTACCCTTCGACCTTGCAACTTCAACTTATTTTTCTGCGACCAACGATTCTAGCCTTCCTATCATCCCCTAAGAAGACATCATCACCATCATATTTTTCATACTCGTAGAACCACTCTATATGGGGAGTGAAGTGAAAAGATGCACTTGAGTCAATCAACCATGCCTCATGATCTACATGTGTACTTGAAGAAGCCAAGTACACATCCCCACCTTCATCTGAGGTGGTTTTCGCCTTTGCAGAAGGAGCATCATTAGATCCCTTTCCTTTATTAGGAGCTTTAGATTTACAGTCCCTTTTGTAGTGCCCTTCCTTTCCGCATTTCCAACACACCACCTTTATAGGTTTTCTTGGAGATTTAGATCTCCTTCTAGATTTGGATCTCCCACTCGATGACTTATTTTTGTTTCCATTTTGGGATTGTCCTCGTACAAACAAGGCATCACCATTCTGGCTCTCCATATTTTTTCATCTCATCTCCTCCGCCAGCAAGGATGAGACTATTTCATCAAACTGCAAGGCAATTGCATTGCTACCTATTGCAATAACCATACTATCCCACGAATCTGGTAGAGAACACAACAAACTGATGCACTTATCTTCATCTGAAATTTTAATATCAACAAATGCTAACTGACTTACCAAAATATTAAATGCGTTCAGATGCTCTGTCACTGAGTCTCCATCTTTCATCCTCAGGTTATAAATCTTTTTCCGCAGGAACAATTTCTTTACCAGAGACTTAGATTGGTACAAGTCCCTAACTTATCCCATAAAGCCTTCACCGTAGCTTCCCCTGATACATTCAACAATACTGAATCTAAGATACACAATCGTATCGTGCTCTTTGTCTTCCGATCCAACTTCTTCCGTTCTTCATCTGACACTCCCCTTGGTTTAGTACCCGGATCTACCGCGATCCACTGGTCTTTATCCACCAACAGATCCTCCATCTTGAGTATTCACAACTCAAAACTCTGACCATTAAATTTCTCAATCTCTATCTTTCCATTGCTCACCATCTTCTTTCACCACTAGAATCGATCTCACAGATCTTCCACTGAATAGGGTTTACCACAGGCCCGAGCGAAACCCCTCAGTAACAAAGGCACCCCCTTGAAGCCAAAACAACTCTGATACCAAATGTAGGTTTTAACCCCATACAAAAATTACCTGCATATGAATTCTAAAACACAGAAAATAAACAATGCGAGAGCATAACACATAAAACACATATACACAAAGATTTTCCCTTGGATCCCAAAACTAGGACTACTAGCTTGATTTTTCATTATGTTCCTTTCAATAAAATACATATTTATACATGCCGAAGCATCCAATACCATGGACCGAAAACCATCGCGTCCAAAACCATGGACCGAAAACCATCGCGTCCAAAACCATGTGCGAAAATCATGCACAAAACCATATGTGGGTCCGCCCAACCTTACATAGGGTCGAAAACCAAAATTTTCTGGGGCGCTGCCCCGAACCTCACAGAGTGGGGTTAATTGCACCCCTCAAACCCCCTGTGATCCCCCCGCTATGTAGTCGGCGCAACAATGGGGGGGCTCCACCCCCCTTCTAACCCTTCAGTTAACTACATGGGCTAGTCGTGGAAAGAATATAACACAACCCAACAACCCGTCGGTCGGTCTGGGACACCTTGGCTCGGACCATGCTTTGCTTGGCTATCAATGCGCATTTCTGGAAGTGAAGGCTCTGCTTTGCCTCTAGAAATTACATAAGTCTAGTCCAACATTGACCTCCAGGCGTGCATTTCGAAATTCTTGGAGGCAGTGTCCCGCTAGCCCCAGAAACTGTGCAATGCAGTTTGCTGGTTGCATGTCATTGCTGACTGAAATTACGCATTGCACAGTTTCAGTCCTCAGCTGGCCAGGATAGATTGTCCATTGCATAGTTCTAGTAATTAGTCAGCCTCCCAGTAGCCCGAACTGTGTCGTCTGCAGTCTTGGAAGTCAGTCTCCCAGCCTCCTGTTGAAGGTTGCATAACCTTTACAGACAGTCACACAGGTATGTTGCATGTCAGTTCTCGAGTTTGTTTTGGTTTTCAACTGACAGATTGTTTGCCATGAGTATTACTGTGCCTCCAAGTATCACAGGTGTCATCTGCCTCCCAACGGCATAGGTAGAATGGCTCCCAGGAGAGAAGAGTCAAAGACACTGTTAAGAGTGCAACTTGGGATGTAGTCGATCAAGTGTTTATGAACTTGTCTATCCACGAAAACATCAAGTTGTTCATGGACAAGGATATCGAGATGAATGGAAATGACATCACATCGAGTAGCACCATCAGTAGTAGCAGAAGACAACACACATGCACGTGACGAATGCAAGAGGAAGGTTGTTGACAGCATAAAGGCGGAGCAAAGCTGTAAGTTCAAAGCAGATCCACTCATGATGAAAGCAACTTTGGATATTGAGGCTATGAGGTGACAACGGGACATGTAGATCGCAAGAAGGATGAGAGAGAAATAGAGAAGGAGTTGAATGTGATGAAGCAACAATTTAAGGAAGAACAGGGGCTGCACAGACGAGAGAATGAGTTACAACAGGAACATGTACAACAGGGGGTGCAACATGCACAAACGAGAGAATGAGTTACAACAGGAACATGTACAACAGGGGGTGCAACATGCACAGACGAATGAAACTGCACCTGTACAAGTTATAGATCCATCCCAGCAGTTGGCACTGTTGGGCTACCTAAATTCACATTTACTTTCACTATATTTTTCACCTTTATCCTCATTTTGTCTCCTCATTCCATCACATTATCATTACATAAACCTACATTATCAGTACTACATGAGTTCACATTTACATTTTCCAAAGTTATTAATTTCATGTATTTAGAGTGAATTTGCGATTAAAAGTTAGAGAAATAACATGTATTTGCTTATACCTAAAAGTGGCTTGAGTTTGATGACATGTGTAGATAATTTGGAAGCTTCCAAGGCACGCTTATGTGGCCTCCCAAGATCAAATTCGAATTTCAACTCAAGAGGTGGACCATATTCCAAGGAGAAAGATCATGTAGATCTTGATTTGTCATGGGATTTGTATCTAGTATTTAGGGATAAGTTGAGACAAGTATGGATCTAGTAGATATTTAAGGGATCTACATTTATTGAGTAGATATCCCTAATTCATGTATAAATAAGAGGAGCATCCTTTAAAGGAAAAATAGTTGTCAGTTTTTCATTAGCATCAGATTTATGATTGTTCATTCAACATGAATAATATCATTTTCTCCAAATCATGAGTTATGAGTGTTGTTTTATTCTTAAGGTGTGATAGTTGTTCATGTGTGCTCATTGAGGAATGGAAGGATCCCCATACCAAGATAAGTACACTTTGTTGTAGAGTAATGTTTATAGTTGTGAATATACTAGTTTTAATTCTGGATGTTCATCTTATTTCTTTGTTGTAAATACTTGTAGATAATTTTAGTATGAATTCATGTTATGGCCATGTTTTGTTGTGTGAAGATTGATCTCCTTTCAGTAGCTAGTTTTTATGTGAGAAGTATAACCAAGATCTCCTAAGTTAGTAGACTCTTCTCCATGAGCTAAGAACTAAACTGAAAATAATATTTACTTGCTTTCATTTATATGCTTTCTTTCCTACTTTCTTAGATGTTTGGCAATGTTATTATAGAAATATTGTAGAAGGACAATCAAGACTCTTGAACAAGAGACTCTTCTCTATCTTCTAAAGTAAACTAATTCCATTGATCAAACATTTTTATGCTTTCATGAAATACATTTGAATCTTTTCTTTTCAAAATAGTTTAGATTTGTAATATGCATTTCCATTTTAAACAAACATCCTACACTAGTTTCATTTGAGGTCTCATATATTTTGATTTGCTTTGAAGTTTACGAAACCCCCGGGTTGACAAATTAAATGACATGGATTTAGCATACAATTAAATCACCCTACATTTTGGTGCCATTTATGGAGAAGCAAACTTAGATGTAAGCTAGTTAGGAGGATTGTTTAGGAAGCATTTTCATTTAGGATCATTTTTATTTAGGGTTAATTGCATTTAGGAATTTTCATTTAAGTTTATTCTCATATAGAAAACATAGAAATAGAACACAAATAAAAAACCCCCATTAATTGAAAAAAAACAAAAACACTAAAAATCCATATGTATATATGGAAGAAGGAAGAGTATAAGTTTGGAACAACTCACTCAGATCCTAGCAAGAGTCAAGATTTCCTCTTCTTGCGAAGATGAGATCTTGATAGCAGCCAAAAGCTTAACTACTCCTCCAGAAAAAAGCAAGGAATTAACATTCGAAGAATCTTGTACATCTGTTGAAGAACAATTATTCGAACAAGAGATTGAGGAGGACAAAGAGAAGTTGCAGCATGATCTAAATCAGAGTAGAAATAAGGCCTATGAAAGCCTTATCGAAAGGTGGTTTCGATGGTTTCAAGCAAGTACCAGATTAGATCAATTTCGTTTTTGTTCTTATTTCATTAAATCACAGTCACAAAAAATAGATTTGATCATTCTTGTATATTTTCATTTTAAAATTGTGAAATTGAAAATGACTATATTTTTACTACTATTGCGTGAATGGTTACATTGGAAATTTAATTACTCGTAATAGTTTGTAATTTATAATTAACATAGAGTGGGTAGGATGACATTTTCTGTTTCGAATAAGTATGCTCTCCTCCTTCATCTTTGCACGATCTCAAGGATCAGAAAGTAAGATGTCTATAAACATTTTCAAGGTTTGCAATATTCTTGTCTCCATTTGCTAAAAAAATTTCATCTTAAATCAATAAAAAAATTCTTGATTGTTTTAGGGTTAGAGTAAAATTTAAATTCTTAAAAAAATGATTAAAAAAAGAAGAAGAATAAAATTCAATTTTTTTTTAAATTTTTTAGTACAAAAAGAAATTAAAAAGAAATTTAGGAATGAAATTCAAATTTGTTTTTAAAGAATTTTTAAAACAACATAAAAATTAAAAAAAATCATTAGAAAATAAATTTAATTTCTTTTTAATTTGTTGCAACATAAAAATTAAAATATTAGGAATAGAAATTATTTTTAATTTTTAATTTAAAATTTATATAAAAAAAATCAATCTTATTTTAGTTTTAAAAAAAACAATAGAAAATAAATCTTTTTTTTTTTAGTTAAAAAAAAATTAACTATAGGATTTCATTTTTTTGTAGTTTTCAACACAATAACAAAATAAAGAAATATATATATATATATATATATATATATATATATATATATATATCATAGAGGATGGGAAAGAACTCCTGAGGACCTGAAACAAGAGCAAGATGTTATTGAAGATGTTCCCAAACGTTTGTGTTGGAAGAAGTTTGTTGAAAAGGGTGATCTTGCTATATGGCAAAAACCCATGAATCACATGGAATGTGTGAAGAACATAAATGCTTACAAGGTTCCTCATATTTCTAAAAATGATAACCCTGATGATGCTTGGTTTAGAAAAAATGGAAACCTGCATAACACCACTTCCAAAGGTCAGTGATATTGATGCAGTTGCAGGAGGAGCCTTAGAAAAGTGGCCGAAGTGTGTAACAGTTGTTCTTTCCCGAATAAGCAGTGGTAGTATTCCTGGAATTACTGCTGAAAAATTCAATGAAGATTCTAAACTATGGAATGACAGGGTAGAAAACTACAAGAGGCTTATAGGACAACTGGGTCAAGGAAGATACAACAATATCATGGACATGAATGCTGGTCTAGGAGGCTTTGTTGCTGCCTTGGTCAATGATTTTGTGTGGTTTATGAACGTTGTGCCATTAGATACCAAACATAACACTCCTGGTGTCATCTATGAGCGAGGATTAATCGGAACCTATCATAACTAGTGTGAGGCATTTTCAACATACCCTTGGACCTATGAATTAATCCATGTTGCCGGTTTCGTGAGCATGTACTAGGACATGTGTGATTTAAGCGACATTCTTCTAGAAATGAACGACATCCTCCGCCCCCAAAGGGACTGTGATCTTCAGGGATACTGTTGATGTTTTGGTGAAAGTAGAGCACTTGATTGGTGGCATGAGTGATAAAGCATGATAATTACGATGGTATTGTGACAACCATGTTGAAAATCAAGATATTTGACCCACGATTTTCTGTAACAAATATGCCACATTTAATGATCAAACTAGGACACAATTAATGGAGATATGATATTGATATGGATCTCAAAATCAATTCCAAATTCTTAGTTCCAGTGATGCCTTATCATAAAGCATGTTTAGCTTCTGGTCCTCAATTATCACCATATTAGGTGGAACAATCAAATAGTGGTCAGCTGGCTACTCAGACTATCCGCTGGACATATCACTTGGTTCATGCAACAAAGCTAACATGGGTTAGCAAACAACACGATAGTGTTGCTGCAGCCATTGTTAGAGCTGAAGAGGAGGTTGATGCAGAATTTAAAAGAGAGAAAAAAAATGACTTAAAGAAAAATCAAACTAAAGTTGAAGAATGTACTTAAAGAAAAACCATATCTTTTCAATTGTGATGCACCAGAAGGGGATAAGGTTAAACTAGGAGAGTCTGGGTGGAAAGAAAGGTATTACAATGAAACGTTTAAATGTAAGTCTAACAGGTAGAGACAGAGGTTAGATAGGTTATATGTTTGAGAGAGGCTAGATAGATATTAGAGTGTGGTTTTGAAGCCTATGGGTAGATTTGTAAATCAAAGGCCACTGTAAAGAAGAATTAGGCTTGAGGGACAGAAGATTTCATTATGTAATTATTCGTTTGTATTTATATATACAGTGATTGAGTAAAACTATATAAAACTGTATAAATGTGTAATTCAAGTGTTTAGTGGTGGAATAAGTGTTTATCCAAGATTGCATAAAATAAATATATGCAGGTGGAGTTGTGGTGAATTCTCAGAGGAAGAGAAGAGGCAGAGGACCCAATTGGAGAACCAAGCAATGCTGTGGGATGACTGTGATATAGAAATCACAGAGGTTAGTTCAAGCAGGACTTAGCACAACAGAAGGGTGGAAACAACAAAGAATGGGAACCATTAAAGGAAACCCAAAAACCATAGAAAACTGAAGAAAAGGCGCAAAATATAAGTAAACAGGCGGACGGAGAAATGGAGTGTTAACGCTCCGCAGTTGTTAGATCCGGAAGATTAATGGTCGAGATTAAATCGCATCGGTGGAGGACCTTTTAAAGTTATCGAGAAGGAGCCTTGGAGGATTGAGATGAATGAGCGCCGATTGTTTGTGGGCCATTGGATCGTGACCAGATCAACGGCCATGATTTAAATTCGAATCGGAAGTCGGAGGTGCCAAGGGTCAGCGACGGTGTTTACCAGTGTTGCAATATCACCGACAGCAATAAATCGGCGATTGGAGTTCGGAATTATCGGCGATCGGGCGTCGGGAGCTTCGGAGATCGGAAGCGAATGGCAAGGCAGACCCGATATTGTTATATGGCGTAGTTAATAAGATCTGCGATCCGATATGTGCTAATCGTATATCGGATGTGATAGAAGCCTTTGTTAATGAAACCCGCGAAGGAGCAATGCCGATTGCGATCAACAATAACGGTAGAACCTCGATAAGCATGTTAAGGCCATACTAAAGCGGAAAAAGTTGTGTTGTGTATGTTTTCCTTTGTAGATGGGTTTAAAGGGATTAAAGCGCCGATATGAAGGTTTATGGTTAAGTCAAAATTAACCAAAGGTAAACATGGGGGTTGGCTATATATATGCGGGACTAATATTAAAGAAGGGTTATAATATCCCGATAGGAAGGATTTAAGAGAAGGGATTTAACAAAGTGAAAGATGAAGGATAAGGGGTGATTAAAGTCCCAATACATGCATTTGAACGAAGGATGAGACTATATTGGGTTAATTAAACATTCCACATAGAGATTTATATTAAAATGGGCCTTAACCATTCAGTTTGAAGATTTAACTCGGCTGTGAGTTAAATTCCTGGGACAGACAACTTTATGCATAAGATATGCAAATTGTGGGCAAAGCAAGGGTAACCCTGTGTCATTTGGTATCAGAGCTTACCTGTGATTGAAATAACTGATAGCAGAGCAGAATTGTAATTGAACAATTGGTGTTAAAACAAAACAGAGAAATTCTATGTGAAAGAATTGAAAACAAAGTTATGTGTTAAGGTGTGTATGCAGGCAAAGAAGGATTAGATTCTAATTTGACAGATAGTAGGCACACAGAGATGATGTATAGCAAAATTTGCAAATGCAAAAGATAGAGGACAATCCATTCAAAGGGTAGGAAATGGTGGAACAAGATCATGCATAGATCTTGAAGGTGAGATGACATGTTTGTTTTAATTTGATTAAAGATTGGAGAATGTGTGTTTTTTATACTAATGCATAGGTAGAAGCATAAAGAAAACACATTGATGTTGTTTTCTTGAGGAGAATGGAGATTTATTCAATGTGAAGAATGGATGGAGACTGCTTGTGAATCCATGTAGTGGCAGTGAACCTGAAGAATCCATTTGAAGATTGGACAAAGAGGATAAGAGTATTCTCAAAGAGAAGCTGAGAATCAAGCTTTTGAAAGCTTGGAAATGATCATTGGCTTAAGTAAACATTGATATGCAGGCATCAATTGAATGAATGCAAGTATGGCACAGGAATACAGCAGTGAGACTATAGGAAGAACTCTTGGAAGTTCTTAGGGATTGTAGTCGAACCTTATTTCAGCTGAGGCTTGGAATAGATAGAGATAGAGAAGTCCTTAATAGTAGTGGGTGTAGCAACCAGAGAGAGAGATCAAGGTTGCTCAGTGCAAGTTCTAAGGAAAGAGGACTTGGAGACCAGGCAGATGAGAAGCTTGGTGAGAAGATCAACTTAGGAGGAAGTTGATTGGTAGCAGGTGTAGAATCTCACACAGAAGAGAAGATGGCTATGGAAAGTCATATAGAAGGTTCAGAAGAAGGCTACAAGGTGAAGAAAGAGGATGCCAAGGAAAATGATAAGAGGATGAGTCAAGCAGAGACTGACAAGAAATGGCTAAGATAAGAGAAGAACTTGATGTGTTAATAATGTTGCTAGAGGAGAACCAAAGAAAATGATGGGTCTTGAGGAAAAAGCCAGTGAGGTGGCAGAAATTGTGTAAATTACAGAGAAGGTTACAAAAGAAGAGGAGTCAGTAGATGAATATGTAATTAGCAGAGGAGCTAATGAAGCTTGAACATGTACTGAATGTTCAATTGAGATCTCAAGACTTAGAGAAGCAGAGTTGGAAATGGAAGTATTCCTTTGTGAACCAGAGCAGGGTAAAGTTCTGGGTGAAGAGGAAGGAATTATTGATAACTTTTTGAACTGTTAGGCAAATGAATACCAACAGGAAAAGCTAAAACCTTTTATTGTTGACTCTAATAATTTTGATGTGATTACAAGTTTTGTAGAGGATGAGAAATCTTTTGAAGCTGTCAGAAGTATGGGAGAGTATCTTTTAGAAGATAAAAACTCTGAAGTAAAGGAGGATTGAGAATATCTCTTAAATGAGAGAAGTAGTGAAATATTGCAGCAAAAAAAATTTGATAATGCATTGATATTTGAAACCGTGACAACACACGAACAATTTCTTGTGAAAGAAGGAGATGAAATTCACTCTGAAGAGCTGATATGTAAAGTAACAGTTGAGACTGTTGAAACTTGTAATTTTCAGATTGATAATTTATGTATAAATGCAGGGAACATAAGTAATGATGAAGTACTTATGAAGTGTCACAGAGAACTTGAATTGCTGGAGTATTTGTTGGGAAATTCAGAGTATGACAGTGTGATTGCAGAGCAAGGAGTTAACTACAGTGGACAAAGGCAGAGAGACATCATAGAAGAAGATGATATGGAGGAGAGACTAGCTGACAGTCTCGTGGATTCTGTTGGGAATTCAAATCAGCATACTGATGTGCTGATAGTGGAGGAAAAATCAGAGTAGCATACTGAATTGTTTCCAAAGGGAGATAAGGCACAGAAGTGTAAGGACCCTATTAAAACTATATACATTAGGACCATATTAAAACTATATACATTAGGACCATATTAAAACTATATAAATTCATTCATTTTTTTTAATTTTTTATTTATTTATTTTTTTTCCTGAAGACAACAATTACGACCAGAAACGAAACGCATTAAGATTCCAAATTCATTCAACACACACACATTTCTGATACTCATTTCAGGAACATATCACAACATTTACATACTTTTAACTAAGATCAAGTAGTAACGAAATTCATATGTACCGTTCACCAGAGGGCGAGACTCCGCTTGCTCTGTAGATTGCTGGTATTCCCTTGTTGCCGGTAACTTTTTCGAGTGAATGATGACGCACTTGATCTGAATGTGAAGACCCATCGGTTAACCTCCCAACCTACTCCTTGGGTACTCTTCTTCCCCGCGGACCCCCGAGCTGCAATGGGGTTGTACAATGGAGGAAAAATCTAGCTGGCAAAGGAGAGCATACCTTGGCTCAAGAGTCCCCTCTCTAAAAACCCTCTACCTCACCAAACTCACTATAGCTTCGTAATCACTGCTCATCATATCATCCATCCAACACTAGGGTTTCCCCCCAAAAGAGTCCCCTCTCCCATGGCTTTCCCCTTCTTTTATAAGAGCCCTCATAGATGACACTTGGCATGTCATGCATAATTATAATATTTTCCTTAATTTAATAGCTTAATTATTCACCTACCCATGTGTCACTCTCTCATCAAGGGTCACCCAAAATTATTTACTTCACTTTTTATATTAAAACTAATACTTTTCTCACCTCACAAGATTCCTATTTCTTCTCCTAGTTGTCTCTTCATTCCCCCCTTTTATTCCTTAAATTGTGTTTATTACTTGAAGTCAATTAATGAGTCAAGATTTTATCCCCAATCTACTTCCTAAATTAACTCAGGTTATCTCTTAGAGGGATATTCTTATGTTGGTTGATGCCACATGGAGCTTCTCTACATTTCTCTAAATTTAGTTTATTTTTCTTATTTTAATTCACCTTCCTCTTTTCTTAATTAAGTTTAATTGGTTTAGGATTAATCTTTATCCTTACAATATGTTTGTCTTTCCCCTTTTACCTGATTAAACCACCTAATCTACCTAGTACTTTCTAACATGGGAAGGATAGAGTTTTTAAGGTACTCTATTTTATTTCTCCCTATGATTCTCCTTACTCCAAATTTTATTTTTGATTTAATTACCTTGGTTTTAATCATCATTTAACCTTGATGTAACTTTACCTAGTTTTCATTCCTTACTTATATTTATTTATTATTATTTACTTTTAATGATTTCAAGGGTGCCAAGCTTGGTTGTGCCCTTCAAGAACTTCCCTAGAAGTTCCAAGGGTGCCACACCTAATAGTTTAATTGTGATGCCAAGGGTGCCAAGTTGGTCGTGCCGTTCAAGAATTTCCCCTGAATTTCCAAGGGTGCCACACCACTTGCCCTTCAAGCATCCAGTGACTACGAGGGGAAAGTATAGTGCAACGTCACAGACCAATATCATCTCTTATGTTGCCTGCTATAGTGAGACTAATGGTGCTGGGAGGATCAAGGAATCCACCTTGATGCGCGCCCCCCAGTAAACTCCTCATGAGCGACCCAACTTTGGGACCTGCCCTCATGGCATCGTGATCTTCAAGGCGAAGGTGTTTCAACCTTTCCAGCCCAAGTCACGGTGGGAGTGCTAGTGGGTGAGATCAGGGACTCTGTCCCACCCCTCCCATGTAGTTCCATCCACCCGTACAACCCCATCACCCATATGCGAGTCATTCGGTCAAGCAACTAATCTGTGCCTGCAACCATTAACATATCATCAGAATATAGTTAAACATATATGGCAGATTTCAAGATCGAATTAGACTTTAAAAGATAAAATAATATGAATTTTCATCAAACCAGGTGTCATTGACATGTCATATGCGAGTGCTTCTGATGGTTTCCTACCATACTCAATAAACATTAGTAACAATGTTTCTCAATGTTAGTCATTATCATAATAGCATCATTTACAATTTCTGGTCATTCACATCATTGTCCATTGTAAGCCTAAACTAAAGAAAGTAGGTAACACAGGGGACACATCCCTCATGGCTATCATCATTAATCATCAATGGAAACATACATATTCATTAAGCTATCAACATCGTAACATCATAGAAATATACCTCTCCATCAAATTTATCATCATTATGCTTTTAGTAGAACGCATACAAATTCTTTACTACCCACATCATACATTCAAATAGAGACCAAACTTAACTATTTTAATGTTGCAATCATCTGAACACTGATAGATAAGATACATAACCATTCATGCTATCATAATATCAATGGAAAGCATTATAAACATCACAACCATGAATATCTCAAATAATAGAGTCATGTGTCTGGATCCTCAACCTGAGGTCCTCAAAGAATAAAGTGTCTAAGATAATGTCATATTAAGGTCAGGAAACTAGAGTGGGCACTACAAGATCATTCCTTGGATCTATGCAACATTTGATAACAAGCAGGCATATCACCAGGCATCCATTATTGAGATGGAATGTAAGCTCTATGATCAAGTTGTTTCCATTTTGATTGATAATGGATCTAATTATAGTTATGTAAATCCTGAGTTGGTTGATAAGTGTGGCTTGAGAAAACAAGTGCATGTAGAGTTTTGGTTGGTTTAGTTGGCTACAAGAACTAAGAAAATAATTCATCATTGAGTGAGAGCTTGTGAATTTGAGTCGAATGGAATGCCTACATCAATGCATCTGAATGTGCTTCCTTTGGGTTTGTACAATATGCTTTTGGGTATGGATTGGTTGTACCTTCAATTAAGGTAGAGTGTTATGAGAAGGCTATTGAGTGCTTGGATGATGACAAAGAGAAGAGAATCTTGCAGGGTAAGAAGAAGCCTACATCGGTGAGAATGGTTATAGCTATATAGGCTAAGTGCATTTGTAAGAAAGGGTGTGTAATGTTCGCAGTGCATGTTTCCAATGACAAAGGTAAGGATGTTGAGGATGGTAAATTCCTGAAGAGGTATTCGGTTTTGCAGAAGTTTCAAGCTATATTTCTAGTAAAGATTTCAAAGTTTCCTCCTCATAGGGAAGTGGAATTTTCTATTGAGTTGGTACTAGGAGCAACACTAGCATCAAAGGCACCTTACAGGATGAGGCACTCCAGAGTTAGTGGAACTGAAGTTGTAGCTGAAGGAAATGCTTGATAAGGTATACATTAGGCCAAGTGTATCGCCTTGGGGTGCACTAATGTTGTTTGTGAAGAAGAGGGATGGTACTCTCATGTTGTGTATTGATTAAAGGCAATTGAACAAGGTGTCAATCAAGAACAAGTATATGTTGCCGAGGATCGATGACTTGTTTGATCAGTTGAAGGGAGCAACAATGTTCTCGAAGATTGATTTGAGATCAGGATATCATCAGATACGCATCAAAGAAGAGGACATGTACAAGACAACATTTTGGACCATATATGGGCATTATGAGTTTGTTGTGGTTCGTTTCTGCTTGATTAATGCCCCAAATACTTTCATGTGTTTGATGGATAGTGTGTTGTGTCCTTATCACAGGGGTGGATTCGAAGAAGTATCACAGGGATTGAGACCTATAAGATATTTTGTCTACATATCAATGGTTTCCAAGCTATTTCTTGTTGGGAGGGAGCTAAAAGGATTAGAAGGATATGTTTTTCTTCTTGATATTCTTCTATTGTTTATTTTGACAAATCCTAATCAATGCTTTCTTATGTTAAAGGCAAGGGCCTTTAGGGATTGTTTAGAGGACAATCACAAAACAAATGCCTATATGCATGGCACCTTCTACATAAAAAAGGAATGTACTTGTAATAAATGATCTGAATCTAATCGATGTCCTAATATTAGAGATAAGTTAAGGCTGGTAAAAGCATTAAGATGTCCATGTACACATAAAAGTGAGCATAGGTTGTATATTGACTCTGTTTGGTGGCTTCGGCGATTTTTATAAAATTTCTAATGGTATTTCCAATTCCATCAAAGATTTTTTGATCACAATATTCCTATAATAATAAAAAAATCAACCTAACCTAGATTGGAGCATAGGTGAAATTTTCCTTGTTTGGGTTGAATTTTTATATGTAGTAATATGGGCGCAGGCCAAAAAAATGGAAGAAATATGGCCCATTATCAAATACATCGTCTCAACTTGCCTAATTATAAAGTATGTTGGTAAAAAAATCCCTTAGATTCCAACTTTAAGTCTATGGAGCCCTTAGGCTTCTAGTGAGTATTAATATAATTAACAAGGTCCTCGTCAAAAGCCTAGAGTCCCATAAAATGACCTTTAATAGCATGATATTTCATATATTTCACACAGTTACTTAGTTCATTAGTGTTAATTTCATATTTTGGCATTTTATTAGCTCGAGGCATGCATTGTCTAGGTTTCCACACATTCACAACCAGTAAAGGATCCTTGACCATTAGTTCTTTTCCCTTATTGTTTGGATTGACAATGACTAAATTTAACATCGATGACGACTCAGATGAAGCAACGAGAGCTATTAGATTTGCTTGCAACATGTTTGGCCAAGACATCTCGAAATGATTGGGGAGTTTCCCCCTAAGGGCGCTGGCATAGGGATGCAATGTTCCTTCACCAAGGGGGTTTATTTTCAAAACCTAAATAGAAATAACAAACCCTAGCCTTAGATCATTTGAGCACAAATTTCATTGAAGTGATTTTTTAACAACTTAATAATGTTACTAACATCTCCTCTAACTATTGGAGTTTTCCAAAGAATCTCCTCTAACTATTAGATAAGGGAGTGAGTACCCAAATTCTTTGTTTGTCTTTACATCGAAACTATCTAAAATGTTTTTGTTGCTTTCAAAACCACTACAACTCCTAGTTATTATCGAAACCTAAAAGGGGACAAGGTTTTGTGGTGGTTGACTAGATTCTATATCTATATAGCCCAATCAATATTTTGTGCATGTTTCATACATATAAATCATAATATAAATTGTGAATCTGAGTAGAAATCAAAACTATAAATGTAATAAATGTGGCTGAAAATTATTGATATTTCCCTCAACAAGATGCCTCAAAAACTCTCCAATAGACGCACCAAAGGTTGGGCAAGGACAACCTACATTTTCTTCTCGATGTTACATATTTTGCTTATCCTCTCTGTAGGATTATCCTGCACTTCATCTTCGTTAACTTGCTAAAGATCATATTTCCTTCTGTGACTTCTAAAATTCTCATCTTGATCACAGGCTACTTATCAAATTGACATGATTTTCCTGTTTTTCATTTTTTTCATAATAACAAAATAAACATGTGAATTGGCTCATACATAAGTTTTGTTGGTTGGTTGGTTGTTTTGCTTTTTGTTTATGTGTGAAAATTCATTTATTTTGCTTTGTTTTAGTTATAACAATATGTTTATCAAGGTCATTCCTTAACCCAACATATTTTTTACAATACCTTAATTGAGGTCTTTCATCAATCAAGCATTTTGTGTTGACACAAGATGACCTTGATCAAGGGAGTAAACCCTTAATCAAGATATTTTGAAAAAACATTTTAAGCTCTCAATGAAGCTTTAAAATAACCCTCGATTGAGCTATAGTGCTCAATCAATAATTTTAAAACAAAAAATCTTGGCCCCTTTTTGTAGGATTTTATGCAAATGCAATTTTCATAATGTGAAATCCCTTTATCTGTATCATGTCAAAGTGGTGGAATTAATGCGAATGGATTTGTTGTTGAATCCTCTATCCAGTGGCATATCATTTTTACACTTTTGATTTTATATAATTTTTTGCTTGATGAGTGGCATTTCTTATATTATATTTTACTTAATGTTTTTTTCCATAGTTATGAAAGTGCCTAGAGAAAAACACCGGCATAAAAATTGCACAACCAAAGAATTATAAAAAATATGTTGTAACGAACCTCCTTAGCCTACCTTCAGAATTAGCTACTAGGCTTCCTATTCCGGAAATTTTTCTTCTTTTACAGTTAAAATTCAGCTCAAGAGTACATTAATTCTATCGATATATAATCTTTATTACTTATATAAGGTGGATCTATGATGTGGACTTTTTCCATTTATAAGACATTATGTCAGTCAATCTTTCGTCATACAACATGCAGTCAGCAACACTCTTTGACAGCCTCACACAAGCATTAATGAATATTAAATTGAACTTAAGGTGGCTGCATGGCTAGGAATCATTATCCTAATTCCACATGCATAGTCAAAGGGTTTAGTGATATACCTATTTATGTAACATGCAAAATCAGCTAAACTAGCCCCATAGGATACCATTGTTTTGACATGCATGACTTAGAATATATTGAATCTTTGATTATATCATTTAGGGGCATTGTCCCCTAATTGGTTTGCATGCACCCACATCTCATGCCATTAGTTATCTCACATTGTAATCTATATATGGCCACCTCATGAAGTTAATTTCATAGAAACATTAATGAGATCATTAATATAAACATCTTGCCATTATCAACTCAAACAAATGCTGCCACATTTCTTATGTACAATAGTCACAAATAAATTCTAATCATAAGTAAAAATAGCTCCATGGCCCAGGTAATACAACTACCTACTAACCCTCTTCTTTTGGAGGCAATAAAAGTCTCAAGCATGACTATTTATCTTAACAAGGGATTAGATATACCAATACTACATAAGGTCTACACATTGATCCTTTAAAAACGTAAATTAGAAATTCATTGTGATGCCAAAATTGTCACTTGCATCTATATAAAATTATCTCATAAATGTCGTGAGCACAAGTAAATCTACTCATCTATAACAGTGACATGTAATTCCTTCAATCATTCTCATTGCTAGAAAATTCTTACAATTTCTTTCATAATCTAAATGAATTTAAGACAAAGAGGGAAGAACTCATCATACAAAACATTCCAAGCGATGAATCCCAATAAAACATCTCTTGGAAGGAGGAGCACCACCACCCAACCATGAATCACCTCTGATTCCCCCCGAGCCGAAGATCTTGCCAAGGATCAACTATCCTCAAATTGATCTATGCACTGGGTATTTGATACCCTCTTTCATGATTTAATTACCATTAGCGGTATCCCACTTTATGGATTTTTCCATTTGCCTAGGCCTTATCCGGAAAAGCTCGTCTTTATCTCCCACGATGCTTTTCCACATAAAAGCTTGTCTTTATCTCCCGCAAAGCTTTTATGTCCAATGGATCTTTATCTCCCATCCATCCAATGGATATCCAATCCATCCAAGCTTATCTAGAATCACATCTAGAAGCTTATCATGAAAGATTCAACTCTATCCCATTCCTCAAGGGATTTGGCAATCATCTCCTCTCTCTTGGTGCTCCACCCTCCGAGTGATTTATTTTATTAATTTATTTAATAATACATTTTCTTTTCATATTACATATCACCTAGCTTTCCTCAGCTTTGGTGTAGAATAGTTTAACCCACAAAGGAGGGTATCAAACCTAGCTTTCCTCAGCTTAGGTTTACAACCTTTAACACACAAGGGAGGATACCATACCTAGCTTTAACTTAGCTTATGTTTACAATAATGCAGTACACAAGGGAGGGGTGTTACATACTCCCCCCCTTAAATTTTACACCATCCTTGGTGTATCACTGCATCATATCCTCATTCATAGGTAGTTGGTTTCTAAATCAACAGCTTTCATGGCTATGCCATTTGATGCAAATTTTCCAATGTACATCTGCCACAAGGAGTGCTCCCAGCATCTCTCTTTCCATAGCTACATCGGTCTCAAGGAGTGCCACCAGCATCTCTCCTTCTATAGCTACCTGTCACACATTTTTTTCAAATCATTTGTTAGAATTTATCAATGCAAAGTTTAACCATGATAAATATCACAATATGTTATTATTACAACAATTATTGCTTATCATTTATTTTGTCTAAAGAATGCATGTCCTATGCTTGCATTCTTTCAAGCCTTTGTGTTCTTGTTGAACACCTGCTTCTTGTCCTCTATCTTCATACAATACATCAGTTAGCATATTTTCCACATTAATTTTTCTCCAATGTTATAACAAATTATTTCCCAACACAATATATATTTTCATATACATATATTCATTGAAATTGTATGTACGCCAAACTGTGATTAACCATAGTTACTTGTACTTACTTTCCTTCTTCTAGGTAACCTCTAGGTTTGTTTACCTAGCCAAACATCCATTCAATGACTACTGCATACCTGCACACAAGGTATGTTATACACACCAATACACATTTCATTTTTCAACCTTGTAGCATATGTAGTCACGTGTTCCCATATGTATTGTTGTACATAGTCCAGCTGCGGTACATCTTATAATACCATCCTCATGGTATCACCTGCATGACATAAACTTTATCCACATATTTTTCCACCATGTTAGTATCATACTAACATTCATTTTCATGATTCATCTGTAATTAAGAAAGTTTTTTTTTATGTCATGTGTAAATCAATTCGAGATGTCATGTGGTTACAATATCAATCACATATTGTTGGATTCATGCATATTTTCCTCTTAATCATACCTTCTGCTTAATGTTATAAAGCAAATTATTAACTCATAGCTATTGAAGTTCAATATTCATGCGATCATTAATTCACCTCGTATGTTTTACTATTGCACTATTTATGCTTCAACAACCTGTTCACCATGCATAATTCTGTGTAGTTATACATGAAAGTTTTTACTACACTCCTTGCAGTTGTAAGTGTTTATGATGTCAGGGTATTTACATGTTAGCTTATTCTTAACATGAAATCGCCCTTTACCAAAAATTGAGTTATCTGTTCATGAATTCTTGTTTGAATCACACAACATTTCCTTATGTTGTCCAGACACCTTATCAATGTAATATGATAAGAGATCCTTTCAAAATTTCTTGGTACAATTTATGATATGAATCTAAAATAGATTGTTACTTCACTAATTACTATGGTTTGCACTCAAGGATACTATACATATCCTTCAAAAGATGCACATGTCCTGGAAATCAATATAAGTTAAATTTCCCCTTTAACCATACTTTCTTTCGTTGTAAGCAACTGAATTGATCAAAGGATTAATCTGACCACAATTTGTACAGTTATATCATGCTCTCACCATCCATTACTTGGGTATAATACTTCTATAGCAATTATACCATTTATCAGTTATTTTTATAGCATGATGACCTTAGTTTAATCTCTGACTAGAATCATAGTCTAGTTTTGTATGCCACTCAAGTAATGATATCTTTCACCATTTGCATTACTTGTTATTAATTTTAACAAAACCGAACATCCTTACTTTTAAGGTATTTTCTCCTTATTGCATGCTATAACATTTTTGGTTATAATATTTTTCCTGTCAATAAGATTAATAACCTTCAATTCCTTTGTCCAACATGACTCCTAACATAGTCATGCATACTTGCATATTTACTATTGGCATATAACTTTCCCAATATATAATTTCAATATAGTTCAATCAATTTCAATCCCCTACATGTAGGAAAAACAAAATTCCTACATGCTATGCATATATGTAAACATTGATCGCAACATAACATTGATTCTGTAGATCACAACTATGCCCAATGTATAAGCAACAAAACATGCATTTTATCATGAGGTCAATTATGTTCTTTCCTTCTACAGAACATACTCCCCTTTAATAGGCATTGGTATAACCAATATCTTTATGATTTTTGAGCACTGACTCAACATGTAAGAGACTATCAATACCATAATTCAATAAATACAATACTCTTTCGAGTCTATAATACTGCACACACATGTGCTTGAATGGTAAATTCCTATAACTCATTAACATGCATGGATATTAAGCATATTCCTCTCCAACATGTTCATCTTAAAGATTACTTAACCAACCATGGTAACAACATGTATTTTATTCATGACAAAGCATAGGTGTATGTATATACAACAATTAAGTCGGTTTCAACAATGGACTTCCCCATTATATAATCTTCCTTTCAGGTATTAGGTGAGATTTGTTTTTATTTTCCAATCCTTATTTAAATCTCTTACCTAATATAGTTTTCCACACAGTTCTTTAACTCATACATGTTATGGTTTGTGTTAGAGGTTTTTAAACAAAAACTTTCTAATTCCTCTTCATAATTCATATTACCAATTTCGCCCAAGTTTTCCTCTAGGTGCTATCATGCATTTATGTATTTTACCTTTACTTCCGAACTACAAACCACATGCTCAAATATGACCAATTTGGAGATTTATATGAGAATCATCCTACTAAGATAAATTAGAATTGGCTTTGCTTATTTACAGAATCATTATACATGTTGATTTAATGTATAAATATTTATCTAGTTTTCCATTAGAAGCATACTATGTTACATAGTAATAATCAAATTCTGGAAAAGAGGTCTCAAGCATTCCTCTAAACTCAAATCATAAACCATTAACACATGGAGCAACTCATTTTGTTATTCTCATGCTTATATATACACATGAGACAAAGTAGGCCGCATATCCATTACTTCCTCTAAATCACATAATATATTCCTCTACAACTTTTTAACATGCATCCACACAGATAATCTCTTTCCATGAGTTATACCTTTTGCATATCTAAGTTAAGATATTACCTTACCTAACTAGTTTCCAATCTATGCGTGCTTATTTACCTATACATAATGTCCTCATAAGGTTTTGTTTCCTCAACAATGTGTAACTGCAACATTTTCTTACTAAAATGTTTCATCTATTGGCAACCATAAAGTAATTTACATCATTACTTACCTATGCCCTGATCAACAGCCACATTAATTTCGAAAGACAACTTGAATTGAAACGAAGGAATACACAGTCTTGTATATTATGTCATAAGATGAGTAATATCGTAACTCAGGGTATAATAATAAACTTAACATTAACCTTATGGTATAACTTAATATAGTATTACCTTCATCTAAATAGTATCATTACTATCACAATATAACACACAGACGTATATTAAATTATATTAAATATTATATTACCTTAATAGGTGGCATTAAGGTTAATATAACTATACCCCGAAATACGATATTAATAATGTTATTTTTAGATAGGGTATAAAATTAGATGTCATTACTGGGTCCACTTGTATATTATGACTAAAATGGATCTTTAGTTGGGGCAGCACTAAAGATCCAGGCAACGAATCAGAGGTTTCATGTTTCTGGTAAAAATTGGTGCATTGTAACGATGTTATCGCGCGTCTAAGATTCGTTGATCATATTCATTTTAAACCTACAAGCTTATGGACTTTTCGGACTTCAAAACCAAAATATTCAACGCGTATTACAATCAATATGTAACCATACCGTGTAGCGACCTTACAAAGACTTATTTATATTATTGCAAAAAAAAAAAAAAAAAAAAAAAAAAAAAAAAAAAAAAACAAACAAACAAACAAACAAACAAACAAACAAACAAACAAAACAAAACAAACAAACAAAAAAACAAAACAAAACAATTAATGTATGATTCTGTCAAAGTCCTGCTTCTCTCTTCAATGTTTGAGTATACCGAACTTGCTCTTGGTTTAGATCAGTTTTAACGTCGATAGTAACCCAATGGAGATTCAACCCCTTCAAGAAAATCACACGTTAGTTATAGTTACCTTTTTGGTATATCCATTCATTGAAGGGAACTTCAAAATCATTCCAAACACACATAATATTTTACATGCCGTTTTTATTTCTTTTTTATTGATAAATAGTTAAACCACCATAACTTTTGATGTTCTAGATCTCAGTTACTTACAGTTGCAAGTTCCTTGTGCTAACTCGGTGTCTAACTAGTGGAAACGATGGCCTAAAAGAGCCAGCTCAGCGTAAAGGCAACCATCTAATGGTATGATGCCATATTTCTTTCAAACGAGAATAATTACTCTACTCCTCGAAGTTGACAATCTATACGATGTTGGGTGCTGATGCAAACCCCTGCTCTACAGCAGGCCCTAAAGGCGGCTAGGATTTATGGGTACTTTAATTAATGTATGTCCCCCTTAGAAGGGCTCAAAGCTTCAAACCCAAATATGTTTGCTTCTTATCATTTATCCAGGAGTGATACCTTAGCCTCCCACACCTTTCCACGAGGTTGTGGCTAGTAACTCTTTTCTTCTAAACCTAACATGGGATGACCATTTGATAGAGCGCAAGTGGGCTGAGCCCAGAAATAAAAGAACTTCATGCACACCTTAAGCAGGGATATAACCATGAAAGCGGCCACTGATTTGATGCAGTGTAAGCCTAGAATAAAGCAAGTTCAAGTGAGAGCTATTAAGCAAAGGCACAATATTCAACCGGTATGGGTTTAAGTGTAATGTTTGTATTGTGATATTAAGCTGATTTTCATACTCTTGTGCTCCCAATCCATGAACTCTCATTCGGTTGTGAGCACAGCCAGCTGCTGCGCTACGCTACCTCTCCGCGAACTTAAATAACAACTGGCAACTTCTAGCCAACCCATCTTTGAAGATTGTGTTTTCTCCCGAATTTATGAGTATCGGAGGATCGAAATTGGTATACACATTATCTACCCATTCGATCAACGATCAATTTGCTTTAAAGCACACCGAAAAGCGTGATTTCAAAAATCAATATGAAAGCCACTACCTCAACTTTGGCAAGGCTTATATGCCCATGATGATTAAAGGATGTTTACCCATATCCCTAAACTCTTTCCTACTTTTATCAGCGCAATCATGGATACATTTCGATGCCCGTAAGAAAAAAGTCAGCTTTTGGGGTCGAATAGCTACGTACCTTTCCGGATCATTGGATGAGGTCAAGCTCAGATGTTTCCAAAGCCGTGGATAAGATTGAACCCATATAAGTAACGAAATGAACCTTTCCTAGCTTTCTTTCCTTCTAATTTTGTACAGGGAGCTTAGTGGATAATGGATTTCATATGTGGGATAAGGATAACCTTCAATGGCAAGCGAAGAGGCATTTTACAGAGATTCCATCTGGAAGGTGATTTTTGGCTTTTGGGATCTAATGTCGTATATATATACATGTCCCATTGGATCATACGTTTTGCATCCCATCCGGAAATCAAACAAAAAAGCTTTTTACAGTATGTTCGGGGATAACATTTCTATATCCGTAAGTTAGATAGTCAACTTGGGATCACGAAATTCAAACCCCATACATTTTTAAGCCATGGATAAAGTTAAATCTATCATGCCTTCTTCCTTTAGCGGATAACCGCTATCTCAATTTGCAGTCTCAAATATGGGAGTTGCTCAATGAATTATACACAGCACACAACTACCCACATGTTAGGGTACTTCATAGTGGCTATCGACTTCGCTATTGGCGGTGTTCAATGAAGAAATAAAATCAAAGAACATAACAATTTCTCTAGGAAACCATTAATACCATATATCTCAGCAGGTAATGGTATAACAGACTGTAAAACAAGTTTTGTGTGTGTTGTGCTATGAGTCAACAACGATGAACTATATATAAGTTTGTTTGAATCCTCATTATGGATGTGTATTAATCTGGGATCTCCTGATCTTGAATTTTCTTATCAAAAGATAATCTTTATCTTATGCCGTGAAAATAAAATAACTTCTTGCATGTAAATGGGTTCCAGAATTTGATTGGAATTCAGATTAATTCTATGTCATGGCTATGTTGTTGTTCCTTTTAGTGTAACAATTTCACAAAAATTTCACAGGTGAAGACAATTATTTCTGTTATCACTAAGTTTAATATCAGTGTCAGTTGAAATAATCATCGAACTCTGAAAATTTTCAACTTAGCATTTCTTAGACCGGAATTCCTCTGATTCCACACACATAACAATTGTTGTAAGTTTCAAAGTGATGTCAAATACGGACACGCTAACAGTAATTTTTGATGTAGCTTTTGATTGCCGTATTTTCAATTTTGATAGTACTTCTTTTTTTAAAAAATTCCACTTAGCGAAAGGAGCACACAAGCTCTGATAAAAACTATTGTTAACTTCAAGATCATTTAAAGGCACAACTGTGATTTTTTTTTAATTCACTCTACGTACTCACACATATAATTATCTCTGGATTGCAGCCATTGTACCCAGACTTTCCACTCCTTCACCTTATCTTGATAACTAGTACGGTTGGTTGAAGTCTCTTGCAACTGCTTTTAAGAATGCCACGATATTACTTGATCTCATGATCATACATGGTCCCTCAATAATTCTTCATGTTAGTATTTGGATTCAATTTAAGGAATCCTAACTTCCTTTAACTTCAAGAAAGTCAATATCATCTTCTAATTTTAAATTTCACCTTTATGGATTATAGAATTTTTATAATTAAAACTCGTCAATGAAAATGTTACCGAGGTGGATTGGTCCATAGGCCTCAGTGTTTGAGCCTAAGCTCTGATACCATTTGTAACGAACCTCCTTAGCCTACCTTCAGAATTAGCTAATATGCTTCCTATTACGGAATTTTTTCTTCTTTTACAGTTATAATTCGACTCTTCCCAAGAGTACATTAAGTTTGTCGATATATAATCTTTATTACTTATATAAGGTGGATCTATGATGTGGACTTTTTCCATTTATAAGACATTATGTCAGTCAATCTTTCGGCATACAACATGTAGTCAGCAACACTCTTAGACAACCTCACACAAGCGTTAATGAATATTAAATTGAACTTAAGGTGGTTGCATGGCTACGAATCATGATCCTAATTCCACATGTATAGTCATAGGATTTAGTGATATAGTTGTTTATGTAACATGCAAAATCAGCTAGACTAGCCCAATAGGATACTATTGTTTTGACATGCATGACTTGGAATATAATGAATCTTTGATTATATCATTTAGGGGCATTGTCCCTTAATTGGTTTGCATGCACCCACATCTCATGCCATTAGTTATCTCACACCTTAATCTATACATGGCCACCTCATGAAGTTAATTTCATAGAAACATTAATCAGATCATTAATATAAACATCCTGCCATTATCAACTCAAACAAATGCTACCACATTTCTTATGTACAATAGTCACAAATAAATTCTAATCATAAGTAAAAATAGCTCCATGGCCCAGGTAATACAACTACCTACTAACCCTCTTCTTTTGGAGGCAATAAAAGTCTTAAGCATGACTATTTATCTTAACAAGGGATTAGATATACCAAACTACATAAGGTCTACACATTGATCCTTTAACAACCTAAATTAGAAATTAATTGTGATGCCAAAATTGTCACTTGCATCCATATAAAATTATCTCATAAATGTCGTGAGCACAGGTAAATCTACTCATCTATAACAATCACATGTAATTCCTTCAATCATTCTCTGTGCTAGAAAATTCATACAATTTCTTTCATAAGCTAAATGAATTTAAAACGGGGAGGGAAGAACTCATCATACAAAACATTCCACGCAATGAATCCCAATAAAACATCTCTTGGAAGGAGGAGCACCACCACCCAACCATGAATCACCTCTGATTCCCTCCGAGCCGAAGATCTTGCCAAGGATCAACTGTCCTCAATTGATCGATGCACTGGGTATTTAATACCCTCTTTCATGATTTAGTTACCATTAGCGGCATCCCGCTTTATGGATTTTTCCATTTGCCCAGGTCTTATTCGGAAAAGCTCGTCTTTATCTCCCACGACGCTTTTCCACATAAAAGCTTGCCTTTATCTCCCGCAAAGCTTTTATATCCGATGGATCTTTATCTCCCATCCATCCGATGGATATCCAATCCATCCAATGGATATCCAATCCATCCAAGCTTATCTAGAATCATATCTAGAAGCTTATCATGAAAGATTCATCTCTATCCCATTCCCCATGGGATTTGGCAATCATCTCCTCTCTCTTGCTGCTCCACCCTCTGAGTGATTTATTTTATTAATTTATTTAATAATACATTTGCTTTTCATATTACATATCACCTAGCTTTCCTCAGCTTAGGTGTAGAATAGTTTAACCCACAAAGGAGGGTATCAAACCTAGCTTTCCTCAGCTTAGGTCTACAACCTTTAACACACAAGGGAGGATATCATACCTAGCTTTAACTTAGCTTAGGTTTACAATAATGTAGTACACAAGGGAGGGGTGTTACATATGTGGTCTCTGTGGTTGATTCCTTTTCATATATGTATTACGATTTTTCTTTTTATGTAAAGACAAGTTTTTTTTTTTTAAACAATGACATGCTATATTACATTAGCATATTTGTGCAAATTCACAATGATATATCCAATATTTAAAGTAACCAAGTTTGACACATATTTCAAAAACTATGCTAATTTTACTGGATTTTTATTCCTTTGTCCTACTACTAGATTCCTACGGTGTCTGTATGGATATTGTTCGCGGAAAATGCCTAAAAATTTGCAACAGTTTACTAGCATTATGCAAAACTAAAACCAAAGCATGCTCCTAATAATCTACAATTATTAAATTCTCTGTTGATGCTACCCAGTTTAAGTTGGGTAGTCCAATTAGCAGTATATGTGCTTTGTTGGTAGAGCACAACTTAGTCTTGAGGTCATGACAAACTTCGTAGTATATGGTCTATACATTGTGCATATGCTGCTAGAGTCTCTATATACCTATTTTGAGCTCTTGTATCTATTGACACTGCAAAGATAAAATGCTTGTTAAAGTGTTCATTTGACTTGATAACATGTCCAATTCCTGCTTAGTAGTGTGACTTCCATTTGCCCATCCTTCCCTATCAGTTCTACTTCCTTCCTTATTCTTCTCCCCTTTCCTTCTTTATTTTCCATTCTCGCAAAATGAATTGGCTTCCCTAGTATCTATTGGTGCCCTATTTGATTTCCTATTATCCCTCTATTACTTATTGTGTTAATTACCCTATGTGTTGTTTGAATCCTTGGTTGGTCATTGTCAACATTACAATTCTAGAGACAAAGAAATACAATTATCAACTCCCTATAATTAGATATCATCCACGACTTCTTGAATCCATCATTTCTATAGCTATGTAGAGGGGAGACGATTACGAATTTAATTTACATATCCATCCACACACCCTGTGCTGCAATCCCAATTCGGTTAGGAGATATCCCATTGATTTTCACATGGGAGGGAAATGTCATGATGATGTTAGGAGATAACTTCGCAAGAGGAATTCTCATTTCTTCACCTGGTATGCCATCCTTGTGAAATAATTAATATATTGCAGCAATTGAAAATTATTCTTCTAATTGATTAAAATTAAGAGTAGTTTATTTGCTACAACAAATAATGAAAAAAATCACAATTGTTATTTTCACCATAAAAAGGTTACGGAAAATAAAATGTTGGAAATTGAGAAATATAGAGCACACACAAAAATATGACAACGTTATTTTTAGACAATTGTCCTCGGAAAAACCCAATGCGGGAAAACTGGTGCAAAAGTTAAGGGTTTTATTATTACGCAACAATGAAATTCTAAGTACAATAAAATAGATGCCAAACTGACGATCTTGTCTAAGAGAAATAATGGAAAAATCATTGAGGGAGATTTACCCTCCTCCACAAGCAATCCTGGTTCAATCTGGCCACTCGAACTAGCTAACTCGGACCACTCTACGCAACTTTTGTGCAAGCCTTGCATAATCACTCACACACTCTGCCCGGATCTGCCACAAATTTGCCTTTGACTGACTACTGTTGCTCTAGAAAAAATTCTCCAACCCTTTCGAAAATTATTTCTATCTCTGGCAATTGAATCCTCCTCCTGCCCAGCCAAATCGAACTGCCTTCTTGAGGCTAATGTGTAGTGCTTCCGCAACCTCATGAAGAAATAACTCGACATCCTCTCTTGACTCTTCGGAATTGGAAACTTCCCACGTAATCATTGTCTCTGCTCCTTTGCGTCTATGCTTCCCTTTTGGTTTGAACTCTCTCTTGTCTACTAGTGGATGCTTAATCTGCCAAGGAAATCAACTTCTAGTGTATCTATCTCCAACCCCATCGACCTCCTCTTATGATGTCTCTCTGGCTCACCAACGACCATGATTAAATCCTCATCAATGACTAAGATCATTTTTTATTTCATTCGAATGAGTTTCTAGAGAAATCTCACCTTTATTAACTAATTCCTATTAAATAATCATTTTCTCTAATTTATACTTAGGAAAAAATTAATTACTTATTAATTAACTTAATTATGTCATATCTAGGTGTTTTCTCTTTAAAGTTTTTATGGGTTCTAGAGCTCTAGTGTTTCTAAGCCCCTCTAACCAAAGTCAAGACTAGAACACCTATCTGATGCTACCCAACCATAAAAAACTAACATGAGTATAGTTTCAAAGGGAGCAACCGAATGGAATCTAACGCTTCAAGATCTGGGGATATCAGACTCATTATTGCAGTAGATGCAACAATAGTGCAAAGATAGCTGCAAAGGAGTAGCAACGACAGTATGCGTAGATGAGAGTTCAAAGTTGCAGAGTTTTGGCCAGGGTCCAAGGAGTATAACATCAGACAAGTGTTTCCTCTTGGATCAATACCCTTACTACAGGGGCCCACAATAGTCAATAGCAGATGGATCAGTGTTGAGGATGGCATAGTTAGATCTTGAGGGACAATTGTAGTCAGATGTAGAGGGGCACAAAGCAATTGCAGCACATACGATTACTCAGTGGACAATGCAAAGGCTAGTAGTATTTAAAGACTCAAGAAGCAATTGCAGAGTGACTCCAATGCCACAATTGATTTAGAGTTTGGTTCTTAGTTGCAATGGTTACGAAAACAATAACAACAACAAAATGAGATCAATTGCAACGCAATGCAAAGTTGGTAACAATACAGGTTGTACAGTGCAGTGTTAGCAACAACGCAGATGCAGGGTGGTTCAACTTAGAGTAGCAAATGAATCAGAGTTGCGCAGTAGTTGGCGGGCAGTGGCAATTGCCACAATTGTTAGACATCAACATCGTGTATAGGAGGATGTTATGATATCATTTATAGCACCTTCCTCGCAAAGAGAGAGTGTAATTTTTTATGGTTGGGTAGCATTGGATAGGTGTTCTAGTCTCAACATTGGTCATAAAAGCTTAGAAATACTAGAGCTCCAAAATCCAACAAATGTTTTAGGAGAAAACACCTAAAGATGACTTAATTAAGTTAATTAATCAATAATTAAATTTTTCCTAAGTCTAACTTAGGGAAGATGAATAATTAATAGGAATCAAATAAGAAAGGTGAGATTTCTTTAGAAAGTCACTCGGATCAACTCATAAATTATCTTAGCCATTGATGAGGATTTAATCATGGTCGTTGATGAGCCAATGACAAATTATAAGAGGAGGTCGATGAAGTTGGAGTTAGATACATTAGAGGTCGATTTACTTGGCAGATCGAGCATCCAACAGTTGAGCAGAGAGAGTTCAAGCCATAAGGAAGCATAGACACATAGGGGTGGAGACAGTGATTCCAGAGGAAGCTTCCAGTTCTGGGGAGTCAGGAGAGGAGGCCGAGTTACTTCTCTAGGAGGTTGCACAGACACTGCACACTAGCCTCAAGAAGGCAGTTCGATTTGGCTGAGCCAGAGGAGGATTTAGTTGTCGGAGACCGAAATAATTCTCCAAAGGGCCAAAGGATTATGTCTAAAGCAACAAAAGTCAATCAGACATAAATTTGTGGCAGATCCAGGAAAAGCATGTGAGCGATTGCGCAAGGCTTGCGTAGAAGCTGCGCATAGGGGTTTGAGTTAGCTAGTTCGAGTGGCCAAACTAAGCTAGGATTGCTTATGGAGGAGGGTAAATTTCCCTCAATGATTTTGCAAGAATTTCTCTCATACATGATCACCAATTTGGCATCCATTTTATTGTACTCAAAATTTCACTGCTGCATAATAATAAAAGCCTCAACTGCTGCATCGATTTTCCCGCATTGGGTTTTTCCGGGGACAATTCTCCAAAAATAACAATGTCATATTTTTGTGTGTGCTCTATATTTCTCAGTTTCCAACATTTTATTTTTCTGAAATGTTTTTATGGTGAAAATTGTAGTTGTGATTTTATTCATTATCGTCGTAGCAAATAAACTACACTTAATTTTAATTAGTTAAAAGAATAATTTCTAGTTGTTGCAATAGATTAAAAATTTCACAATGCTATTATGCAAATTGTTTTCCAAAAGCCTTCCTCTACTCTTTAAAGGCTTGGGACAATCACCACTGCACTATTTATACTCTTTCCCCCTCTGCGGCTTAACCACCCCTCTAATTTTCCCACATAAAATAATTGTTACAATTCAAGCATGCATGGCTTGTCATTGCAATAAGATTAAATTTGAATTTGACTTCATTGACTAGGGGATCAATGCCTCCCTCTGATCTAGGTGTATATTGGTGGCCACCCTCCTATTCCACTTGGACCACCAACATTGCCTCTTTCGGTTTTTCTGTTTCCTTAATTGTAGCACAATTTACTATTTGGCAGTTTTTTGGACCCTGAACTTTCGGAGCCGTTTTCAGGCCCCAAGCAACGTTTTTAGGGAAAACAGAGAGACTAGAAAAGTCCTAAATAGGTTTGTTAGTTTGTTTTCGACCTACTCCTCGAGATCGTAAAAATAAGGTATTATGATAGTCAAACAAAGATCGTATGCCAAAGTTACAACCTCGGGAAATTGATGTACCAATTTACCCAAACGGGGCCCATAGTTTTGGCGCTTCATCTCCTAAGGTTAGGTTTTCTGGATGTTTAGGGTTTTCCAGTGTTTCTTAATAATAAATAGGCCTTGGAGCCTCATTGTAATACAATTCAGAGGCATGTATCCATCACATCTCTTCTCAGAGATAAGCTACAATTGCCCGAACTAATTTAATTCCATTATGTTTGTAAGCATGTTTCAGTATTTTGATATTAATGAAATGAAGTGATATTTCTACTACATTTCTGTATTTATGGTTATACCTGTAATTTGTTGGGTTCATGTTTAAGTTTGGATCGTTGGTATCAGAGGGATCTATTCTTTCTATGTTTTTCATTGCATGTCCCCAATGAGGTCAGGGTATAAGGAGTTAGGGCTTGATCTAGTTGAACCTTTGTAAGGCCAACCTCTCAAACCCTTATGGCCTCCCATGGCGGAAGAAAATAAAGACGAAGGGGCATGAGATCCTTTCAAAATATTGCTCGAGGAAGCCCTCGAGTGACAAAGGAATGTGATGATGGATAATTTTGCCCAGATCCTTCGATGGCTACCCACAGGCGATGCATCTTCATCCAGCAACCAATCTGAAGGCACCATTCCTTTTAAGGTACAAGTTAACTTCGATATTCCCATATTTAAGGGCCAAATAGATACAAACATCGTAGATAAATGGTTGAATCTGTTGGAAGGATATTTTTCAATTCATGACTTTTCCAATAGGGAAAATATTACTTTTGCACTTCTCAAAGCTACCCCACATGTCAAGGACTGGTGGGAAACCTACTATGAACAAAAGGACGAGAGGGAATCCTCACTGTTTTCAATCGCACCCACTTGGGATTCTTTCGAGACGCCATCAAGGAACAATATTACCCTGTCGAGAGCTATGAAGATAAATACATAAAGTGGACCACACTACGACAGGGAAGGGACCAAGATGTGCCGGAGTTCACAAATATTTTCCATACCTTCCGCACTAAGTTGGGTATCAAGGATTCTGAGCGACATTTGGCACTCAAGTACTGCGACTGTCTACACAAGTACATCAAGGATGAGATGGAGTTCCTGGACATCTCCTCGCTCGGCATGATATACAGATACATTGTCAAGATTGAGCAAAAGTTTAAACAAAAGAAGCGAGACTTTGGATCTGTGAATTTGAAATAAGGAAAAGGTGCCCCTAAACCACATAGAAAAGGCCAAAGCCAAGGCGGGGCGGCCTAGGACAACCCGCCGAAGTCGCAAGCAAAGAACAACACCACGAAGACAAAGAAAGACAATGAAAATGGTGTGAGTTCCATAAGAGCTCCACTCACAACCTAAGTGATTATCGGGCCAAGCAGTCACTGGTGGCCAAGCTGAAGGCTTCTGAATCAGACGCATGTTCCAACTCTGAGTTAGAACCCGACAAGGGGAATGACAAAGGGAAGCAAATCATTGACGCAGAGCCCAGTGCCATTGTGGCCACCACCAAAATCTAAAAGAATGAGCCTGGAGATCCAAAGGAGGCGGAACACTTCTTTCACTCATAAATGTGGGTGAAAGGTTCTTCGCTACAGTTCATTGTCAACAGTGGAAGCCAAAAGAACCTCATTTCAGAAGATGCCATGAAGCAGCTGGGCCTGCCGACGACAACACATCTGGAGCTGTTATAGACATTTTTGGGCACTGCAACCCCAATCATAAATGTCCATAAACTGAGGGCTCCTAAGTCCCTAAAAGTGTTGCTTCACTGCCTAAAGGAACAAGTTCAGCTGATTACATCATCTCCCAGAAG
>APFE030596224.1:6392-19053 GCA_000404065.3 Pinus taeda
TCCGCTGATACACTTTGCCGCTACACTGATACTCTTTGACATGCATTTTGGCTTCATATCTGCTCTGATACTCTTTAATGTCTGAACCGGATCTCTCTTTGTCTTCGGATGTGTTCAAAACTGCAAAATCGGGCTTTTTCTGCCCTTTTCGGTGCAAAAATGCCTAAGGAATCAAAATATTCCCTAAAGATTCTCCAATATGGCCTATTTCCCGTAGCGATGCGCGATTAGAAAACTGCCTCTGTTTTTCATTTCGGGCTTCTGAAGCTTGACTTTTGCGCTTGCGCATTTTCTCCTTTCTTGGTTGCTGACGTCAGCATGACGTCAGCGGTACGGCGGGTGACGTCAGCAGTGGGGTCCTTTGGTACGGTGATGCCGTCAGCAGGGTGATGTGGTAGTACGGCAGGGTGATGACATGGCAGGACACGGTGGCAGGGTGATGTGAGCCAGGCGCAGGCGGGAAGGGGTGAGGTGGAGGCGATGTGGCAGGGTGACGTGGCACTCCTGTTACGCAAGGGGAGGGTGGTTTTGGCATGCATCGGACCGCTTTTGGTATGGAGGTGGTTTTTGTCAGGGGCGGCCCGATGCAATGGGACGCCGCCAGCTGTCCCGGTGTACGTTGGTAAAACCGTCGGACATCGGGTGCTAACGGGCCAACACAAGAGGGCGCCCGATATGAACAAGGGCTGTTGGATCTGGGAGGGGTGATCCGACGGTGGACGGGAGGAGAAGGTGCGCGGGATTTAGTGAAAGAGCGCGCGCGTTAAATGTTTAATTTTTCACGGCGCGAGTGGGTTCGAACTTTAGAAAATGGTGTTGGCGCGTTGGTTATTTATTAATCAACTATTAATAAATTCCAAAAATGAAATGCGCGGGGGTTTATGAATGCATTTGAAGGGGGTTTTTTTGTGTTTTGGAAGGAGTCCAAACACCTCGGAGGGGAATTTATGTAGAAATGAGGGTTCTTACTAAGGTCCAGGTGACTTAGTAATTCCCAAGGAGAAACTTATGGTTATGTTTCAACCAAAGGAAGGGGATATTTACATAGGGGAATAATTACTATAGTTTAGAAGGGGGAAGGGAAATATATAGGAATTTACATAATAATGTCAGGGGTTAATATGACAATGACAAGAAAGCGCTAAGTTTCAGAGATCTTAGGCTTTAAGGGGAAATAGAACTCTGTAGAGAAAATATGGACCCCCTTGAATAGCAGATCTTTACCAAGGCAAATGATGTGGAAAATGATGAAACTAAGAGATACCAAGCAGATCTTGACCTCTTTAGGGGGAGTTAGTAAATGATTTAGGGAAGAGGGAGAAGGGGAAGTTAGACATGTCTCGCTTGAAGTCCTTCGAAATGGGAACTGCCTTGCCATACTGATTGAATAGATATGACATTTGAAAACACAATACTGATCATAATTAATGATTCTGCAACCACAAAACTACCTACCCAGCCTACTTTCCTAACATTTTTTCTTCTTGTGGTTCGGGTGCACTTAGACTTGCAGACCCAGCTTTTCAACTTTTTCTTTTTCTGTCCTCCTATCTACAAACTACCCTTATTTCTTCCAAGGGCCCAGATTAAGCAGTTGGGATCCTTTGATTCTCTACCTATCTACGAATCTGCCAAGATTAAGCTGTTTGGATAGATCATTTATTCTCTATATTCTAAAACAGGAAATTGAAACCTAGGGAGACCAAGATTAAGCTGTTGGACCTCCCTTTAGCATGAAAGGTCTACAAAAATGGAATAATTCTTTAGAATTGGAATGTAGAAGTTGAACTTTGACTAGCATTCTTTCATGGCCTCTTTCTTTGGTGTCTGTGAGCAAATATGGAGCATTGCAGCATGCAAAGTATGACATATTTGGCCTGTAAAAATGTCAATCATGAAATATGAGTAACCTACTACAGCAGGAGGCTAACAGTGGCTCCACTTGGGGATGGGGATGGCTTCTCCTTGTGGGAAGCCAAGAACAGCAGGTCAAACTACCTTGATCTTCTGTTGTTGTTGTGCATTGAAGATTTCTTAGTGCTGACTGTTTGGATTGATTTGAAATTTTGTACTGAAACAACACTTTCCTTCAACTGATTTGCTAGTGAACTGTGAAGCATCGCCTGCTTTCTTCTGCGTGCTTTAGCATTTGGAATGTTGCAAAAATAAAATAAATTGTTGATATATACAAGCATTTATGTACAGAAAATAACACCGCCTGTTCTTCTCGATCAAAAGGGATCATGGTAATGTTTTAACATTTGGCCATTCACAGGGCCTTCTTCAGCTGCGCTGCCATCTAGCGTTTTGAGGAAATATGTGTTATTGCCTTGCACTGCGCTGATAACATATGGACCTTTCCACAAAAAATCGAACTTTGCATGTTTTCCCTTGTCCTCTCTTCGTGAATCCCACCTTAGAACCTTGCTGCCAACCCGGAAATCCTCTGCTTTAGCTTTCTTATCAAACATCTTTTTGAGTTTCTCTTGAAACATTTGAGCTCTGTCATACACTTGCTCTCTGGTTTGTTGAAGGTGAATGGTTTGATTAACTCTTCTCTGCATGTCATTTGGTTCAGCTTGAATCTCCTGCAACAGTTTGATAGTAGGAATGCCCAAATATGAAGGAAATCTGGCCTCCATGCCATATACTAACTCATAAGGGCTCAACCCAATGGATTTCTTGGTTGAAAGTCTGTCTACCCACAGAGCATTTGTGAGCTTCCTATGCCAGTTCTTTTCGTTTTCCTCCAGCAGTTTCTTTATGATGTTGATGAGGCTTTTGTTGGATGACTCAGCCAAGCCATTACCTTGAGGGTAGTAAGCTGTAGAGTGGCCCAAGGTAATGTGGAATTTATGGCAGAAGTTAATCATTTTTTTGGATTTGAAGGTAGCAACATTGTCAGTGATGATTTTCTCAGGGCAGCCAAACCTGGAAAGGATATTGCTCTCAAGGAATTGGATAATGGTGGAGTCATTGGCTTGTCTACATGGGATGGCTTCAATCCACTTAGTGAAATAATCAGTGGCTGTTAAAATCCACTTGTGCTGGCATGAGGAAGAGGGATGAATTTCTCCAATGAAGTCAAGACCCCATTGTTGAAAGGGTTTTTCGGTTGAAATGGGCTTAAGGGGCAAAGGCAGTAATTTTCTTTTCCCTTCAAAGACTTGGCACTTGTGACATGAAACAACAAATTTCTTGACATCTGCAGATAGAGAGGGCCCTTAAAATCTTAACCATCCCTTAAAATCTTGTCAGCAGTGGACTTCCAATATAAGTGTCCTCCACAGTCCCCTGCATGGAACTCTTTCATGATGCTATTAGTTTCATTCATAGTCAAACAATTAAGCAATATTCCTTCATGATTTTTCCAAAACAAGGCACCATCTATGACACAAAACTTTGATGATTTCATCCTTAAGAATCTTTTCTTGGTCTTAGACAATCCTGAGGGAGCACACATGTTTAACAATACAAAGCAAATATCAGCATACCATGGGGATTGCAAAAAGGTTTCACTGATCTGTGGAGTCGCCAGCTCTGGTTCATTGTCCAGTCGATTAATTTCCAAGGCTTGGAAATTTGTTTCGGACATTAATTTGGTTAAACCTTGTCCTTTTATCAGCTTGGTAGGTTTTATCTCAATGTCATATTCCAGAAGCTGGCAATCCACTTGCCTCTTTTGCCTTCTAGTCCCTCTTGAGTTAATATATATTTTGCAATAGAGTTTGGGACATAGGCAATCACATGGGAGTAGAAGATGTAAATTCTGAAGTATTTGATGGCCTTAACCAGGGCATAAGCATGCTTTTCCATAATCTGATATTTCAAGGCTGCATCTCTTAAGGCTCGGCTAAAGAAAGAAATTGGCTTTTCATTACCTTGATCAATCTTTTTCAAAAGGACAGCGGCTATGGTGTGCTCTAATGCAAAAGAAAAAATGATAAAATCTTTGTCGAATTGCAGACTGGTGAGGGCAGGCATTTGAGTCAAGGCAGTTTTGATACTCTCAAAAGCTTGCTTGGTTTCAAGAGACCATTTTACCTTGGCATCCTTTTTCAACATATTGGTCAATAGCCTTATTAGTTCGGCTAGGTTTCGGATAAATATCCTTAGGAAATTGATATTTCTAAGGAATGCTTGCAGCTCTTTTATGTTTCTTGGATATGGGATTTGGAGGATAGCTTGAATTCTTTCAGGATCAATTCTAATCCCATCTTTTGATACTATATGGCCTAGAATCTTGCCTTCCTCAAGGGAAAACAGGGACTTGTTAGGATTCAAGGAAATGCCATATTTCCTGCATGTCATGAAAATTTTCCTTAGATGCTTAAGGTGCTCTTGGTCAGATTTGGAGAAAGGGGTTAGGTCATCAAGGAAAAGAACAAGGAAATCATGTATCTCCTTGGAAAATGCAATATACATTGCCCTTTGAAAGGTAGCACCAGCGTTCTTTTGCCCGAAAGGCATTTTAACATACTTAAATGTTCCCCATGGTGTGGTAAAGGCTGTCTTGTCTTGGTCATCCGAGTGAACAAGTATCTGATTAAATCCTGCAAATCCATATAGTAAAGAAATTCTAGATGACCCACTACTCTTTGTAGGATATGGTCCATTTTGGGCAAAGGATAGTGGTCTTTTGGAGAGGCTTGGTTTAAATTTCTCAAGTCTACACATAGTCTGATCTCTCCTAATTTTTTCCGTGTGGGAACCAGATTGGATACCCATTCAGAGAATCTGATGGGTGCAATGATACCTGCTTCAAACATTTTCTTTATTTCTTTTTCAATGAAGGGAAGAAGCATGAGGTTGATTCTTCTAAGTTTCTGTTTGAATGGTTTTTGATTTGGTTTTAAGGGAATGGTGTGTTGAATTACTGAGGTTTCATAGGACTTCAAGTCCTCATAACTCCAAGCAAATGCATCTTGGAATTCTTTGAACAGATCGACATATTTTTGTTTTTGATCAAGAGGCATACTTTTGGATAATTTAATCATTTTGGGCTTGTCTATTGTTCCTATGTTATGTTCTTAAATAGCAGCATTTATAGGCTCCATTTTTGGTTTCTTGGGAACATCATTATCATCAAACATGTCTTCTAATGGAGTTAGTCCAGCAGGCAAAAAGTTATCCTTTAGGTCAATGAACTCAGCCTCATCTTTGGCTGTTTCTTCTAGATGCATATGTTTCAGCTCTTGTATGTTTGCATTGTCAAAAACAGTTGGGTTAAGGATTTTTTTAGATGTTGCAACTGTTACAGCCTGCTGATTTTCTTCTCTTAGCTATTGGGAATCGTTCATGGCATCCGTGTCAATGTTTATATTCGAAAATTCGCCCTCAAGAGTGAGGAAATTGTTAATCTGGGCATCATTTTGAAACACTTTCCAACCTTCAACATTGTTAGGGACCGAGGGTCTATGTTTTATCTCAGCAGTGAAATGGTGGTTTGGATCAAAGGGAAGCTTGCATGTACTAGCAAAAGTTGCTAGGCTGTGAGCATGAATATTATGGTCTCTTGAAATTTTGGCAAGCTTGGATTCATTGAAAGACTTGAGTATTTCTGTGGTAGCAGTCCTATAAGCTCTCATTCTATTGTCATTGGTAACAAAGTTACCTTTCATTTGTTGTATAATTAAATTGGAGTCACCTAAAATGGACACTTTTGCAGCTCCTAGGGCTTTGAGCAATTTAAGGCCTAAGAGGAGATCCTCATACTCTGCCATGTTATTGGTACATCTGAAATTTAGTCTATAGGCATGGCCTTCTGCATGATTATCATGTGTATTGTGAATTCCATACCCCTGCCCCTGCTCCTAACTTATTGACAGAACCATCAAACTCTAAATACCATGTGATTTCTTGTTTGTGGTTTGTATTAAGAGTTTCAGTTATTTGAGGATTGGGCAGACTTACAATTTCTGTTTCGGGATGTTCTTCTTGTTTGGTGGTTGCTTTGACTGTTGTGACAGTTTCATGGGTATTGGCAACTGATTCCTCATTGATGCATGTTTCTTGCTCTAAGGCTAAAGGCTTCTCATCAGTTGGAGGATTGGTGTCATCATTAAATAAAATAAAGGAATCCGTATCAGAATGGATCGAGTAAATTGGAAAATTTTGGGGCTTTTCCTCACTACTTACCACATACTTCATCAGTGTTTCCCTGTATAGTCTCTTTGGTATCCCAAAGATAGATATAGTGGCATAAGAGAGGTTGAGTTGAAGGGATCCTTGCAGTTTGCTCCCCATGATCATGATAGGATCATACCATACTTTGTGGGAATGTCAGCAACTACCATGTCCATTAGGATTGTCTTATGCAGAAATTGGACTAAGGACACAAAAAGGTCTTTGATTAAGCCTAAACATTTAACTTGACTTGAGTCAAAGGAGTACAGATCTTTGTAAGGTCTTGTGACATCAAGGTTTAGCTTCTCCATCACAGCTTTGGGCATAAGGTTATGTGAGGCACTGAGTTGAACATAGCAGTATGCAATATTTTGTCATGTATGTGCAGACTGACATAAAATGGTGGAACAAATCCATGTGTTGATTTCCCATTGACTTCTAGACCAAACAACAACTCAAGAGTATCATCTAAAACATTAACATCATCCCTGACCTGTGGCATTTGAAGTAACCTTTGAATTTGTTGCCTATAGACATCATGCTTGGCAAGTTTGGAGAGGGGGATGGGTATTTTAAGTTTTCCAATCTCTGCTTCTAAGTTAAATGGTTTCTCCAATGGAATCCTTGCGTTAGCAGTAGCAGATTTTTCCTTGTCAAGAGTGTTTTCTGTGTTTTCTTTTTGAATGTCAGCATTATGATGAATGACAGCTTGTGGTATGTCTGCTTTGGGAAGATTTTTAGGAATGCTACTCCCTTCTTCTTTTGAGGAAGAAGGAGGCAGAGGCTGGTCAATAGAAGGTTGCACATCTGTCATGTCCTCTACAGTTACTTGATGCAGGATTTGGACAGTCGTATCAGCTGGTTCTGTTATGATCACCTTGCCTTTAATTTTGTTGGGTTGTTTTCTCTCTTTTGTTCTGCCAGGTGCAGGGACATCAATGGTCCTTGTTCTCATCTTATATTGTTTGTGCACCTCATATACAACAGTATCATAACCTTGTTTAAAATCAAAAGACTCACCAAACTTAGTCTGAAATTGATTCTCATCTTGGTAGTCCTGGTCTTCTTGAGTCAGAAAAATTTGTTGCTCATTTTTTGAATCTATCAAGTTCATGTGAGTCTCCTCTATTGGCTCACTGGATGTGGACGCTTCCACATAGTTTTCTTGGAAAGGAGGCCTAATATCATCGTCGGGACTAGCCCGTCCAATGTTTGGGTTTTGAGTTTTTCTGAAATTTGGGTTCCTTATGGCATTGGGCTCTTGTCCTTCCCATGTTGTTTTCCTCTCAACATTCTCTACTCTGTCTCCTAGCCTATGGATGCCACTGATAATAGCATCTAGCTTCTGGTCGAAGGCTGAGGGTTCTTCCTTGAAGGTGGTTCTTCTCTCAGTTCTGGCTCTGTTTCTTTTGGCAATTAGATTTGCCTCCACGCTAACAACAACGTTTTGTATTTCTATGAGGCTTTGAGGGGCTTTTTCCCTTAACTGATAAGCCATTTCAGCATCAAAACCATCAGGGAATTTGTACAGGGCCAGATCAGGTGGGAGTCTCAAGTTCTATGGTATTGCATTGTAAACATTATTGAACCTTGCACAGTAGTCCAACACGGTTTCCTGAGGGCCTCTTTTGATGGTGTCATATTTTGATAATATGTGCAAGGGGTATTTCTTTTTCTCCCATATGTTGATAAATTACTGGTATAAGGCTTCTGGGTCTCCTATGGAATTGGCTGGGAGTGCTCTAAACCAAGTCCTAACGTTGCCTGTTAGACTTTGAACAAAAAATTTCATTCTCAAGCTATCATCGTTAATATCATAGCTCTCAAAGTAGTCTTGCATTTTCTTTGTGTGCTGAAGGGCCGTGTAGGCACTTGTGCCATCAAAATAGGTTATTTTGGTCTAATAATCCTGAGGCATAGCCCCAGGATTAGCAGGCAAGTGTAAAGGTGCATATTTGTTAGCCATGTTCACAGGGATAAGGGGAATAACAAGGATGAGAGGAACAACTGGAACAACTAAGATAATAGGAGTAGTAGTGGTAGTATGAGTAAAGGATGGAGGTGAAGAAGAGGTGCCTGGAGAAGTGGTTGTTGAAAATAATACTGAGAGAGGGTGGGGGGGGTGTGAATCAGTATTATCAAGGTAATTATTCCTTTTTCAAAACAACTGATATACGCTACTTCAATTTAATTAACCTGCGTATATACGCTATTATTCATAAGGAAACCCGCGTATACAAACTAAGCTTTTACTTTACTTAATGTTTCTGATGATGATTGTTAATCTGTGATGCAGAATCAAATAACAGTAACTAGAGACAGTAAAACAGAGCAGAGAAACAGTCACACACAAGAACACAAGATATAAGGTGGAAACCCAATGTGGGTGAAAACCACCTGCTGCAATTCGTCTCTATCTTCTTTTCAATTAGAAACTTCTTTTACAATATACTAGTGCAGTCCTTTTACCAGTATGCAGGCTACAACCTGCAGAGAGCTACAACCCTGTCTCATTTTCCAGGCTCTCCTGGAAGGGAGCTATAACCCCCTTTGCTCTTGCACTAGCCAAGACACTAGTACATAGGTGTTGGCCTACAGAAGGCTACAACCTTCTCTTTCTTCCAGGGACCACGATTCATCAATTTTCAGACTGGATCCATGAACATCAAACAATCATCAAGAATCAACCAATCTCCTTTTCACAAATTAGATCTGAATCAAGTAGATATTCTCCTTACAGCTTAACCCAAAACACAGTACCAGAAACCATACACCAGGAAGTAGAACCCAGAACACAGTAGCAATAGTCAGAAGCAGCTAGATCAAAACTTAGATTATATACGCTATTTCAAAGGCCTGAAACTAGTGTACATACACATCTGCGTATGGAACAACCTGCGTATATGCTCCTTTACTTCATTGAAACTGCGTGTATACGCGTCTTTGCCTTACTGAACCTGCGTACAGATCTTACGAAGGATAATTCACTCTTTCAACTATTCAATCATTAATTAACCCAAATTACCAGATAGATCAAGCAAGCGTCACATCTAGCAGATCAAAATAATTCAAAGATACTATCATTCAAGCTTAAAGATTATGACCCATGAATAGAGCTTATCCTCCCTTTTGCGCTAAGGTTCCTCCTTCCTTCAGATCCAGATCTGGATCACCACCCAATATACCAGCTCTCTCACTTTTTCAGATCTTCAATTATGATTCAGATTGGTGAATTGTCACAAGATCTCCTTCCTCTTTTATAGCCTTAAGCCTTCCCCAATACCATGGTCCAAAACGATAACATTCCAATACCATGAACCCAAAACTAGGGATCAACACATCTGACGAGACGCCATGGTCCAAAACAAAGGCTCAAGTTCCAAGATCTAACTGCCAAGGACCAAAAGAATGATCCCCAACATATACGTACTTTTTTAATGTATAACCCGCGTGTATACGCGCCTTTGTCTAGATGAACCTGCATATATGGCTTTTTCTAATTTCTAAGTGCTTGAACTGAGATCTGTTATCAAAGAGAGTGCCATCAAGGACAATACTTGTGCCATAGCTCCAGAACTGTGCCATAATGCCAACAATCTCCCCCTTTGGACTTGATGGCAACACCAAGATGCTTAAGATCCCCCCCTTTGTCATCAAGGGCAAAGGGTTGAGCTCCCCCTCAGTACATGCTGAAATCTTTGTCCTTCTGTGCTGACCATGCTCCCGTCGACTGTAGGAAAGATTTGCAAAGAGATGTTCTTTAAGAAGAACCAAGACTTATGCAACAATACAAGACCTTCCTATCACCAAAAGACTTAATACATACATCCATCACCCAACCAAGTGGGGATCATCCATCCAACCAAGTGGAATACATCAGAAATTTACATATGGTGACCAAATACATTACATCTTCATCACAGGCATAGTGGGGAAACCAAAATAGGTCGTTACATGACCTTGACACCATATAAGAAAGAGATACATGACATAGAGACGAATATTTAAAACATGAAAAGGTCATCAACTGTTAATCATCATTCAAATCAGCAACCAAGATTTCCTTCTGTTCGCCCTCTGCCTTTATTCCACCTGAAATCAACAACAGCTAAGAACTCGAACCAAAAGCTTCTAGAATAATGCCAACAATGCATTATTATAAGATTATCTGCTCCCCCTGAACCTGTGCCGGATGTTCTCTATCAAACCCACTTCAGAATATCTTCAACCAGAGCTTGCTCCTTCTGATATCCATCAAGCCTCCATATATGTGACTTTCTCTGTACAAACCAGCGTATGTACACGGATACACCTTATTCAACACGCGTACACCCATTTTTCTCTGAAACTGATAAGATTTAACAGCAAGATGATACATCAACAACTCCCAGCTTCTGTCTGAAATATTCAAAAGTTTCCCTGGGCAGTGGTTTGGTGAAAATGTCAGCAACTTGTTCCTTAGAAGGAACATACTCCAATTTGACCCTTTGTTCCAACACTTGTTCCCGAAGAAAGTGATACTTGATCGGTATATGCTTGGTCTTTGAATGCATGACATGATTTTTTGAAATGCTGATTGCACTTGTATTATCACATAAGATGGAGATAGGTAGTGTACAAGTGATTTGAAAATCCTGCAAGGTCTGCATCATCCAAAGGAGTTGAGTGTAGCAAGATGTAGCTGCCACATATTCCGCTTCGGCTATAGAGAAGGCAATCAAACTCTATTTCTTGCTGAACCAGGATACTAATCTGGAACCCATAAAGAATGCACCACCACTTGTGCTCTTCTTGTCATCCACGCTTTCGGCCCAATCTGCATCTGTATAAGAATGAAGTGTGAGATCTGTATCTCTAGGATACCATAAGCCATAGTTTTGAGTCCTTTGAAGATATTTGAAAATTCTCTTCACTGCTTGAAGGTGAGTTTCCTTTGGATTTGCCTGAAATCTCTCAACTATTCCCACTGCATGCATGATGTCTGGTCGGGTACCTGTCAAATAAAGTAGACTTCCAATCATGGATCTATAGTTTGGCTGATGTACGACTGCTGATTCATCATTTGCACTAAGATTGCATCCTGTAACCATGGGGGTACATACTGGTTTCTCATCTTCCATGCCATTTCTTCAAAATCTGCTTGAGATACTTGGTTTGAGATAAGAAGATTCCTCCTTCCTTTTGCTGGATTTGCAAACCAAGGAAGTATGTCAGTTCTCCCAGCAAGGACATTTCAAATTCTTTCTGCATGACCAAGGCAAAGCTTTGACTCATATCTTCTTCATTGCTGCCAAAAATAATGTCATCTACATACACAACAAGTATTAGCAATTTGTCATTTTCAACTTTTATATAAAGATTGCTATCTGCTGATCCTTTTGAAAACCCTTGTTGATGAAGATATTTGTCCAAACGATAGTACCAAGCCCTTGGAGCTTGTTTGAGCCATAGAGAGCCTTTTTCAGTCTGCATACAAGATTTGGATCATTCCCAAGGATGAAACCATCTGGTTGCTCAATGTACACTTCTTCTTCTAAGTCCCCATTCAGAAAGGCTGATTACACGTCCATTTGAAAGACTTTGAACTTTTGAAAGCTTGAGAGAGCAAGGAACATTCGGATGGCCTCAAGTCTAGCAACCGGAGCAAAATTTTCTTCAAAATCTATCCCTTCTTGTTGAGCATACCCTTTACAAACAAGTCTAGCTTTGTTTCTAATAACTTCCCCATTCTCATTCAACTTGTTCTTGAAGATCCATTTTGTCCCTATGACATTCTTATCTTTTGGTCTAGGAACCAACTCCCAATTGTTGTTCTTTTCAATCTGCTCAAGTTCTTCATCCATTTCCTTGACCCAGCTTTCATCTTTGCATGCCTCTTTTACATTTTGTGGCTCAGTGGAGGAGAGCAATGCCAAGTAGCTTGAGGCTTCTGCAATTGTTCTTCTAGTTTGAATACCTGCTTCCTTCTGTCCCAAAATATGAGATTGGGATGATTCTTCTGAACATACCTAGATGGAGTCTTCTCTTCTATCATTACCTGTTCATCTGGTGCCTCTTGAGGTTCTTCTTCATCATCTGTCTGATTTGGAGAGTAGTCTTCATCTTCTTCGATATCTTCATGATTTACTTTCCTGGGGATGTATCCTTTTTCATCAACCACTACGTCAATGCTGTCAACAATTCTTCCAAGTCTTTTATTATAGCATTTATATGCTTTGCTATAGGGAGAATATCCAAGGAGAATGCCTTCATCCACTCTAGGTTCAAGTTTGACAAGATGTTCATCCGTATTCTTAATATAGCATTTGCTCCGAAAAATTTTGAAATGCTTTACCGAAGCGGTTTTACCATACCAGATCTCATGTGGAGTTTGAGTGTTGTTTACTCGGACATTTGTTTTGTTGAGAATAACAACCGCAGCATATGAAGCTTCACCCCAGAAAGTTGTGGGAGTTCCAGACTCATCAAGCATAGCACGGGCCATTTGTTGGATTGTTCTGTTCATTCTTTCCACCACTCCATTTTGCTGAGGAGT
>APFE030596226.1:6237-21153 GCA_000404065.3 Pinus taeda
AAAGGAAAATTTCAAACTCATTGGCTTGGACCATATGAGATTGATGAAGTCTTTAGCAATGGAGCAGTTCGAGTAAAAACTATTGATGAATTTCATACTCCTCTTATTGTAAATGGCCATCGCTTAAAATCTACCAAAAGCCATGCTCAAAAGAGGAGTTTGTCAAGTTGTTTAAGGAAGATTCTACAATCAGGTTGGTGGAGAAGGATTCTTCTCCTCCATCAGCCTAAACTTTGGTTTTTGGGAAAAAAAATAAATAAATAAATGTATGAGCCTGAAAACCAATCCCTGATTGGCAGTCTCATGCAGAAAACCTGAGGTGAAAATCAGGGTCACCTGACACCTCATGTTTTCTCCTTCTCTCCTTATTTCTCCTCATCCTCATCATCACCACTATTCCATCTCTCATCTCATTCATTCATTCTCACTTCACTTCATTCACTTTTTCCATCCATATATCCATCCACTACATTCCATTCCATCAATAAAGTCATTTTTTTTTTTGCTAAAAGTGTTTTGTGCAGCCAAGGGTTACCATGATAGTTTCCGCAGCTGTTTAGCAATTCTGCAGCCATTCAGCTATTCCGCAACCCTCTGCACCTGCACAAGAAAAAAAAACACAGTCTCTGTTTAAATTCTCTTCACAGTTCAGAAGTCATCAACAATAAATGGAAAAGTCATGCAACAGCAAGAAAGCAATGCAAGGTTAGTGGAAAGAAATTAAAAGGCAATTCAAGCGTGGGCCTAAGGTATGATCTAAAATCTCAAACTTACAGTTATCTCATTTTGTAAAGTTTCCTAGGTTATGTTTTTTTTCACTTAGTGTAATGATTGCCAATTCTCCCTATCATGAAACCATACACCCACGTATTTCTTAAATCCCATAGTCCTTGATTATCACGATCTCTAACTCCACTTGTAGCCACTTCTTTCATTAAGATTGTCGTACTGAGGTGACGTAGCCGACTGTACTACGTCTCTCGGTGGCATGATCCCGCAGCCAAATGTAAACCTATGCCGGAACTCAAGGACCTAGCCGTTTCTATTCATAGCCGTTACTACCCCTGCATTCATACCATTTCATACATGCCGTTTCCATTCTTACGCTCATTTCATTCATGCTGTGCTCACTATGATTTCCTTCATTAACCATACTCTGTTCTGCCTGCTAATTGAAGAACTGTAATCCTCTGTAAGGCCGCAAGTCCACCGTGAATCTTCTGTGAAGGCCATTGCTGAAGCTGTATCACCTCCCTTTCTACGTGTTCTAAGAAACCAGAGCCGTGAATTCTCTGAGTTTACTGTTGAAACCAGAGCCGTGAATTCTCTGAGTTTAGTGTTGAAACCAGAGCCGTGAATTTTTTGTTAAAAGCCACTGTTGAAACCGTGTTGGGACAAGCCATAGAGCCAATGGGAAAACTATTAAGGGCAGAACCAGAGGGTTTGAAATTTCTAGAAGGTTATCCTCAGGTGAAAGAGGCATTGCAAAAAGCCAACTGGCTACAATGCATTCAAAAATTCAGAGGGTACCACAAAGAGGTCACCAAGGCCTTTGCACGGTCGTTTAGAGATAAAGATAATTAGGTGGAGGTAGGAGATTTAAAGTTCACAGTCACGGAGGCCAGCATAGCTCAAGCCACATCACTCCCTCAGATTGGAGAAAGATGGTTCAAGAACCGGTTAGTTCAAGGACAACAGTGGAAACAAATTTTGAAAAACCCAGGTATGGATACCAGTATCTTCACAAAAGGAATTCCTGTTTCTTATGTCAAGGATGAATGGACCACTTTGCTGTTATTAGTACAAAAATTTTTGACTTGTGAGGGAAGGTTTGGGGTCTTATATATTTACCATGCTAAAGTCATGATGCATTTTTTAGGGGAAGATATCAATCTCCCATACTTCCTACTCTCAAGTCTTAGGAAAATGTGTTCAATTTCCCAAAGAAACCCAAGAAACATTGAGTCACACCTCTATCATCATGGTCTTGTCAAAATGTTAGTTGAAGAGCAGTTAAAAGCAAACAAAGATACCTGGAACAAATTTATTGTCAGAAATCATTTTGAAGAGGTAGGAGAAACCTCTATAACCAAAAAGAGTAGAAGACAGAGAAAAGAGGTTATCCCTGAAACCCAAGAACAAATTGAAGAAGAAACAGACATACAAAATTCTAAGCAAGAAATTGGCCCTGAATCTACTGTAGACATTGACCAAGAAGCTCAAGGGATCATTGCAGAAACCCTTGCAGACCTTGCTAAAGAGGTTGCTCAAAAGAGAAAAGGGAGTAGTAAGAAGCAAGAGAAAAACAAAGGAAAAGCCATAATTCAAGAAACTCTTCTTACTCCTACAAACTCTAGTGATGAAGACACTCAGCCTTTAGCCCAAAGAATGGCCAAACTTCATAAAACTGCCCTTCCTACAAAGGTGGAAAAACAAAAAGTTCAAAAACAAAAACAGAGCACTTCCACTGTAAGAAGAAGCAGCAGATTAAAAGGTAAAATGAAGACCATAAAAGGGCCATCCTTTATTGACTTAAGCTCACCTGGAAAGGATGCTATAAGTCCTTCACACACTGAGTCTGTTGGGACTAGTCCTCCACGTGAGGAAAGTCCATTTGAGCATGAATTTGGAGTTGAAGTTGAGCACGAAGTTGAAGTTGAACATGAAATTGAAGCTGAGCATGAACTTGAAGTTGAGCATGAACCAAGCCCAAGAAAGTCACCAGAGGTTGATCCAGACCAACAAAATGTTTATAACTATTTGGAAACATTGGAGCAAGCAGCTGCTGGCCCAAGCAATGTTCAACCTTTGGAGCAGCAAATTCACTCATTAAAACAGGAAATTTTTGAAGTTGAAGTTCTAAATCGCCATATTATAGAAGAGAATGAAAAATTAAAAGAGAGGGGCAATGTGGACAAGATGGTCCACGATAATACAATGCTGCATATGGGACTGTTGCAAAAAGAAAACAAAAAGCTGAGGAAGAAATGCAGGAGGCTAGACAGGGATTTGGTTAACCTAAGGTTCAGATGTTTAATGAAAAGGCCAAGAGTTTATATCTCCACACAGAGGAAGAAGAGGAGACTAGATGTCTTGGCAGAGGCATCACAGCAGGTTGAGTAAGCAGTTTTGTTGCATGAGGACATGCAATGCCCTCGTAGTGGGGGTATGTAGAGCCTCTAACCTACACCTCATCATTTACTATTATCTACTGTTTTTCATCACCTATCTCTCTCTTTCACCTCATTTTCCCTGTAAAACCACCCAGATCATTACATTAGATGTCATTAAGCATGATCAAGTGAGCTTTGCTAATGTGTGACTGTTTTGTTTAGATTTTGACATATTTACAGGCATTCCGCAGCTCTCTGCCGATTTCGCAGCTATCTGATGATTCCGCAGCCATCTGGAGATTTCGCAGCCTTTTTGTTGTTCTCAAGGTTCCACGTGTCATTTTGCCAAACGAGCCACATGGGTACTTAGGTATCAAGGTGCTTGAGGTTCCTGTGCCATTTGTTCAATCATCCACGTCATCCATACCTCCGGTCAAATAGGGGCAAGATCCGGTCAACGAAGGCAGCTAACGGTGATGCGTGAGCTGTTTGGTCACGTCAGCTTAGACGGTGGCTTGCCCGTGTTTTGCAGGACGTGGGGAACATAATCTAATTTTGGATTTAATCCCCATGACGACCAGGACCTCCAGCTCACCCACGCAGGCTCATGACGTGTTTATTTAGTTTTAATTGCACATGACAGTTTGTTATTTTCCGTTTCTAGCAGCACGCATAGGCTATCCTTCAGATGCCTATAAATACTTGCGTCTGCGTACGCTTAAGGGACTTTTTTTTTGCTGTATGTTTGTGAACTTGTTATAATTTTTGAGCATTTCTAAAACTCTGTTTTTATAGTGTTGTTCTAGCACTCTTTACTGTGAATTTCTGCATATGGAGTAATAGAACCAGTGCTGTTTTGGAGCTTTCAACACTTTGAGTTTTCTTGGGTTATGTGAATGGAGGGCCCCTATTCATACTAGCCTTGTATAGTATTTTCATGTTCAGCATTCTCTTTTCTTGATTTATGTACAGCATAATTTACTTCACTTTAATTCGTTTTGGATCCTTTCTTTAAGCTGATCAGCATTGCTTTTTTGCAGGTTTTGACCCGGGATTATTTGTGTGTTCATGTGTTTGCTTTGCATCTAGTGGTATTTCAGTTGACAGATTCAAAGTTGTTGCCTTTTACTTTATTTCCATAGCTAATTTTTAGTTTTATTTCTCAAATCTGTCTGCTAACATATGAATGGTCTCTTACTATAAATTGCTTATCTTTTAGAGATCAGAATACTAATCACTTGCAGCTGGCTTTGGGTGCTTTCTAGACTAATCCTTAGCTACTTTCTAATCGTGCTTTACACAGTACTATGTGATAGAGGCAGAGAGTTAGAAAGAGCAAAATATTATCACTAGTCTTTAAAGTAGAATTTTTCTCATTTTTATCATTTCTTAGACTTACCTTTAGCTACTTCTTAATCGTGTCTTACACAGTACTATGTGTTAGAGGCAGAGAGTTAGGAAGAGATAAACATTATCATTGGTCTTTTAAGTGATTTTCTTACCTTTTATTTGCAGCAGCATGAATGGTGTCTAATGCCATTAGAAAGTGGTTCTTTGCTTTCAATTCATTTTAATTCATTTATTTCCTTCAAGTTTTCCTTTTCAACAAGTAGTTAGAAACCACTAATCACACACTTTCACTCATCTAGAATTCACCTTACACACACCATCACTCATCTGTTTATAAATACATCACTCCATCTTAGGAAGATAAATTAACCATAAACAACACCCCAAACGACAAAAAACTTTAAGAGGTTGCTTAAGTACATATAGTACACCTTCACTTCATCAGCTTACGAGCCCCGGGTTGACAATTAATGATATCAATTTAGGAATACTAAATTGACCAAACAGATCTACTCCTTAAATATTTAGCCTCATAGGGATACACAAGACCTCTTGCAAGATGAGCTTAGCAATCCTCAGACTTTGGGAGCTTGAAAAGTAGAATTATCAACCAAGAATTACCAACTAGCTTGTCAAAGGGGAAGGAACAAGCTTATATAGAGATAGGAGGAGTAGATAAGATCATCCACTTGATTCATGGGATTGTCCTTATCATTAGGAAGCTTCCATGAGAGGTGGAGCACTACTTCCCTCCTTGGGAGATATGAAGCTCAACTAAACCAATTCAAACTGGAATTAGCTTATAGATAAGGTGGAAGGAACCTTCGGAAGTTTGATGGTTAAAAACTTTACCCAACTGGGTTGGCACTAGTGCGACTCTGAGACAGAGCGCCAACTGGCGAGCCCTCTTTGGAGGATTTACCCCATTGGCGCGAGAAATACGCTGTGGAACAGCGCAAATGGAGAAAGGGCTATATTTTTGGGTATTTTGCAGAAGGTGTCTTCAGGGCATATAGAGTACATACTTCAAGGGATACAAAGCAAGTGTTTTCAAGTTATGTCACTTCTCACGGGTCCCAAAATAGGTCCTCCAATGTACAGGAGAAGGGGTAACAGGGACGGTGACAAAATACTGTGTAACACTCCCAACAAGTTAATGATAAAGTGTTACATCATTAAGAGGAGCTCAAGACTAAAATGGTGTTGGTGAAGGACAATAACCCATATGAAACACATGTAGCAAATCCAAAGCATACTTAGGTTGAGAAAGGAAGATCCCATTAACCATATGCTAGACTACGAATAAAGTAATGCAATAGGCCAAATTTTTTCATTTCAAATCGCTTGTTAAGATTATTCTTCTATTATGTGATTAAGGAGAGTTGGCTTCCCATAAGGATCGGGCCATCCACATAAAGAAAAACCATGAGAACATCATCTTCAAAGAATTTAAAATACAGATTTGGATTAGATCAACATTGTCTAAAACCACTATAATAAATGAGTATCAATTTAATCACACCAAACCTTAGGTGCCTATTTAAAGACCATATAACTATTTGTTCAATTTACATACCAAATTTGAAATTTTAGAGGAAATAAAACTAGGTGTTTTTTGCATACAAATTTCTTCATGAATATCACCATTTAAAAAATCACTCTTGAGATCCATCTGGTGAATTTCCCATTAAAATAAATTAACAAGAGAAATGTTGGTTTTGATGGTGTTCATTTTAGTAACATAAGCAAAATTTTTAGTATAGTCATCATATATTCTTTATAAAGAAACACTTTAGCAACTAAATGTTCCTTATACTTTAAATCTATCATTTTACAATGAACTGTGTTTTATAAATCTATTTTCAACCAACAAGATCCATGTTAAGAGAAAGTGGGATAAGTTTCCAAGTGTTATTCTTCACCAAAGAGCCATATTCAATAGCCATTTCTTTCTCCCATTCAGGGTTTCCTTTAGCTTATGCATATTTGGAGGGATCATGTGTGGTTAACACTTTTCCATGAGAGAAAAATTGGATCTAGTCCTTCAAGTATTAGATGGAATACATATCTCAGAACCTATACCTTCAAGTGTTAGATGGAATCCCAATCTTAGAACCTAGAAATTCAAAATTGGAAGAGGAATAGTAGTGATGGGAAACATTCTAGTATATTTAAGAAATTTTGGTGGATCACTCAAACCATTAGGTGAGACATGATTTAAGTCTTGCATAGAACCTAAGGAAGGAGTAGTGGACACATTCTCAATTGAAAATGAAGGCAATTAGCAGTAAACTTGAGGTTCGACAAACTCAAGTTATGGATAGACTTGATTGAGCTACATGTCTCATCAAATTATGACATCTTGTTTGGATGGATCAAATAATTTGTAAGCTTTAGAATCCTCAATATAACCAATAAATATGCATTTATGAGATTTGGGATCCAAATTCTATTTTTTATCACGGATATGTGCCCAACCTTCATAGCCAAATACCTTGAAATTACTAATGTATGGTTGTCTTCCACTCCAATTTTCTTCAAGAGTAACCTGTAAAATTGCTTTAATAGGAACCCTATTCAAAATATGATTAGCACAAAAATTAGCTCTAGCCCAAAACACTTTTTTTCTATCCTTTTAACTATAGCATACATTTAAACATTTCAACCAAGGTTCTATGTCGCCCCAAGAAAGGTGCTTAGGAGCGGGAATTCCCTAATCCCCTTCCCCCAAAACCCTTAATATAACAATAGCTAAAAAAAAGGGGACTACAACTCCTAATCTACTTATCGCATTGCATCACTCTAGCCAAATTACTGCTCATGACACTAATTCAACACCAGGGGAAACATCACTCAAGCCCTGCGGGAGGCATAAGGGGGTACATGAGATCTTAGTTGCCACTCAAAACGGATCCTCACCACTCTCAAACTATAATTGGAATGACAGTGGCCTTGGATTTGTGTTATCATTTTGCATGCAAGATGCCTAACATAGGAACGTCCACAAATCTGCTATATGACACTAAGGATTCACAAAAAAACTCAACTCATTTGGCATTATTTGCTCTAATTTTTGTCTTGGTGTTTTTCAAACAAGTGCAATTATTTCTTGTGACCTTTGAATCATCAACCTGGTGTTGTTAGGATCCTTGGCCTTGGCAATACTTCGCAATTCAAAAAATGCATTTCACTCAAGGCTAATCATGTCGAGAATCGTTGGATCCATTCTTATAAACACCAACTTCTCCTCACTAGTCTCCATCAAAGTACTTAGACTCAGACTCTTTGTGGAAGTTGCTTTTCATCTAGTTATATCTCTCTCGATACAGTTCTATTATTTATCCATCTCTTTTCACACATGTTTTCTCAATTGTGGGTTTGATTGTTAATGGGTTCATATTTCTCTATTAGGTTTTATAGCAAGGCTCCATCTCTAGTGCCCTTCTTTTATTGACCCTCACCCTCTTCTAGGGAATTCTTTCCTCTTGCGCTCTTTGCTCTTTTCTTCATTTCATTTATCTCTCCCTTTCCACCTCAAACTCCCTTTGCATCTAAGTTTCCAACTATTCTCTCATTTTTGCATTGCCACATCATCCTTCTGCTAAATCCTCAGGCTCCTCCTCTAGGCTATCCTTGACCCACCTCAAGTCCTCTCCCTCTTGGTCTTCCCTTTGTGCCACCCCTAACTCCCATGCTTTATTCCATTATCCTCCTGCCTTCACCCTATCTCTTCACACAATCATGCCTCATGGTAGGCCAACCACTAGACACAAAGGAGGTAGGCGAGGGCGCTCCTCTATCTCTGCCCAGATGGATTACCACATTGCCTCTACCTCCCAGCTCTGCACTCAAGCCCAAGCTTGTGACTCCATGGATCAATATCAAGAAATCATTCTTGATTTGGTCCAACAATAAATTAAACAAGTGGAAGTTGAAGTGAGCCAATACTAACACTTCATTCCTAACCACAATGTCAATACAACTACTCATGACTAGATTCCTAATACAAATACTTCTACTCAGTCACAATTTTCCTACTATATACAAACAGTTAATGTTTACTTAAACACAACATATAAATAGGACAACTAAACAATTATCAACATAATGTGACATTTTAAAATTCATTGAATCAAATTTAATTTTGATAAACTTTAACCACCATCCTTATTATCATAATTGTATTAAAAAATTAAAAGTTAAATCACTACAGTGTAATACCTATTATAATTTTAAATAATAAAACCATGAAAGGAACATAAATGGAAATTAAAAATATTAAACTTCAACAACTCAAAATCAAATCCACTCTATAACAAATTTTCCCTATCAGAATGGTTTTTTAAGAAAATATACGAGTAACTTTCGAATTTTTTTATCAATAAGAATATGTCGCTATATATAACACTTATTTATAAATGTTTTGTCAGGTTATGGTATTAGAGACTATATTTTATTTAAGAATAAATAAAGTTTTGGAAAGTGGACACTGAAATTGTCTCTTTGTGGTATATGTCTTTTCTTTGCGCTTTTTAAATGTGGCTGCTGTGATTATTCTATCCATAGATTAAAAAATGTACAACGTGAAGAAGAGGAGGATATGGAAGTTGCTATAAATTCTAGTTAAGGCACTTATTTTGACCATTTATTTTATTGCTGTTAATGTACACAACATGAAGAAGAGGAAGATATGGAAGTTGCTATAAAGTCTAGTTAAGGCATTTATTTTGAACATTTATTTTAATGGTACGTTATGCTTTTGTTAATTGTTTTGTTGGAATTTTATGATGTGATATTTGTAATCTTTATGATACAAAATTATAATGTAAAATTGTGATACAAAAGTATATTGTGAAAATGTGAAGGATTAATTTAAATCATAAAATTTTTATGGATAATTAAATTTACAAATTAGATAATATGTTATTTAAAAAATAATATATTGTTGTCTAAAGTTTAGGGGGAGCGATCAAATGTCTGAAAATTTTCGGTGGAGGTTTGAGGGAACCGCCTTGGAAGCTAAAAATAGGTGAAAAATTATCTTGTAAAATATTGTAATTTCGTAGTCAATCTGGGTCGTTCATTAGGAAGATGATCTAATGGTAGAAGTTGTGTTTAATTTAAGGTTTTTTTTCCCTAGAAGGTAACCCCCCGGTTTATATGAGGAAATTATATTACGGACATGTATTATTATTTGAGCGAAAGAGAGGAGGTGTGTGATAGCGAAGAGGAAATTACAATGGATCTACTATAGGTTGTATCTCTTCATTTTGCTAGATGATATAAAAGAAAGGACTGGTTGTTTCTCTGTGGATGTAGCCCAAATTGGGTGAACCACACATATATGTGTCTCTCTTTATCAATGTATTTCTATATTTATGTTTCTGCAATATTTTGTGTATTTCATTGCAATAAATGGTATCAAACCCAAAGGTTTATTTGGCTAATAAACTCGCAAGAGAGAAGAGCTCCTAGTTCGAGTGGGAGCAATGGCGGAAGATGGTAGATTTAGGTTCAAGAAAATTAACGGCCAAAACTACCAGTTGTGGAAGATGCAGATGGACTAGCAATTGTTCCAAAAGGTATAAAGAGAGGCCGATAGGATTATTAATTTGGAATTGTAAAATTTAGTAGCAAATACTGCAAAGGGAAATCCCATGATATTACAGAATGAAATCCCATCCTATTACAAGTAAAACTAAGAAATTTCATATACCACAATACAAGTAAAACTGAAACCAATCTTGTAGAGTGAAATCCCATCATATTACAAAATGAAATCTCATTATATAGGATTTATTAGCGTCATTACAGAGAAAATTAGCATAAGTGGAGAGCTGATTCAGAAGGTATGACATGGACTCTATAGAGTGAATCCCCTAATCTTGTAGAGTGAATCCCATCATATTACAGAATGAAATAGAAGTCTAAAGGATTTATCAGAGACATTACAAAGAACGCTATCACAGTGGAGAGTTGCTTCACAAGGCAGGACATGGATTCTGCTTATTCACCACAGAAACTCTTGTTGTTGAAGATGAGAAGCAGCACAAAAGTAATTCTTTCCACAACTACTACAAACTTACAACAATATTAACATCCTGCAAATATTCTCATCTATTAGGAGCTTTGGGGGCCTAGAGATTACAAGAGAATAGCATAAATTCTTCACTAAACATGTTAGTAGCGTACTGATCATCTTGGCGGTTGGAGACAGAACTCGTGTTGAAGCTCTCTTTCCTCACAAACCCAGCGAGGGCTTTCTTGTCATAATTCTGAGTACAAAATTTGACTGTCATTTTCTGCATCTTTCTATTTATATACATTGTTTGAACTCCTGTACAAAATTTCCCACATAAGAGAAACAAAAGATATTACAATCATATTGTAAGAGAAACAAAAGATATTACGATCATATTGTAAGAGAAATAATCTGGCTACTAACAGATGAAAACCAACATGAAATGATGATTCAAGCACTACAAAGCTAAATCCTAGTTTTCAAAATACATTTTGTATTAACTGCATGTGGGCATCACACTGTCCTTGTATAGTGACTTAAGCTATTTGGCTAGCAAGAAATGAAAAGAATTCAAAACAAAGATGTTATTACTAATCAAGTTTGACAAAAGAATAGATATGCATATTAAGGGACAGAACCACCTTTAAAGGAAAAGAAACAAATAATACTAAGATCCCCAGATATATATATAACAATAGCGTGGAGTTATTTCAACGAGGCTTGTCAAGGCAATCCCAGATATTGTGGATCATGAGGCATTACTTTAAGAGACAATTACGAGATCAAGTTCAAAGTAGAGTTGTAGGAGATGGATCAAACAACAGAGCAGAACTTTATGCTTTTTGGTAGATTCTGAAAATAGCAATAGAGAAAGGTTTAAATTGTCTACAGGTGATAAGAGATTCCAAACACATTGCAGAGAGGTCAAATGGAAATTTCAATCAGGAAAATTTGCAGCTGACCCATCATTGGACGGAATCAGAGAAGCAAGGAAAAATTCCATGTCATTATCTTTTCAGCATGTCTGCAAGGGATAAATATGAAGGCTGATATATTGTCCAAGTAAGCAATGAGGATGCAGAACAGATGGATAGAGATGATTGAATACCCCATCTTGACCTTCTCATTCAATCTATTTCTAATCAAGCTACTATATTAATGACCTTTTGGATGGCTGTTTTGGAAGCAGTGTGTTGTAAAATTTCCATGTTTAAGAAACTGATCGTAAGTAGTTTTCTTTGGTGTCTTGCAAAACCTGGAGGATTGCATTAGGTGAATGCTTTTTAAATTTCTTAAGAGTTCATGTATGGCACAACACACACACACACACACACACACACACACATGAGAGCACTGGATTTATCAGAGGGTTGGTGGATGGGAGATTGTTGAAGAAGTTGTGGTCTCTTTCCCAATTTCCCTGTGATCCCAGTTTCTGTGGGAAAACTCTCAACATCCAATAAAGGTTGCCAACTACACTCAAGGGAATCAAGTTTTTCTTAAACTCTCAATGAAATTTTGTTTTTTCCTTCTAGCAGAACCATTTCATTCAGATGTGCTTTTGCATGCTGCAATCTAGAAAAACTTGTTGTCACTTTCATCGTGCCAAAACACGAAGAGTGTAAGTTTCAGACAATAATCTAAAAAGATTTTGCGAACAATTTTTGTCACGTTTATCAAGCCAAAACATGAAGACTCTAAGCTTCAAAGAAAATTCCATCTTTCAAATTAAACAAAATAACATTACAAAACATGCAAGTCTAGAACATAATTTTTTTTAAACTCACAAAACTAATTTCATTACTAATAATTGGGCAAAAGTTAAAACATTGCTTCGTGGAAGAGGGCACATATAGATATATATTAGAAAGGGTTGACACGAAAATAAAACACAAACCTCTGTTCTTAAAGTAGTCTTAAGCATGGAATACAATTCAGATTATTTTTTCTGACTGACTACTGACCCTAAAGAGAGGGGAATTAGTTTAAAAACGTTTTGCCTGCTGGAAACCAAATTGAGCTAGCACAGAATCCAAATACCAATTAACTCATAAAGTCACATTTAACTTCAGATACAAGGCATCGCACTAGATATATGGAAGCTTATGTAACAAAAACTACACATAATGATTTGATCTTAGAGAAAAGCACAACTTAGCAAAACATAGTATGTAATTGTACCTCAGCCAAGGAATTGTACAGATTGAGCTCCTCCTTAGTCGCTTTTCGTAGCTCACTGATTGATGATTTATCATCGACATCATCGGCGCAATCCTCTGCCATCTTGTACCTATATACAACCCATGAAGCATCCATTTAGACAGACATTTATATTCAATACAAATCTATGGCTTGGTGTAGAAAGAAAGAAAAGTCAACAACCAGAGTCGTGTTTCTTGTATTTCTTTACATTCATCAATCTGTGAATATAACTATTAATGGCTGATAACAAGTTCAAAACACAAATATGTACAGTACATGACATGTGCAACAACACCCTCAGTGAGAATGTCTATGGCTAAATACCAACTGTGTTTGCAATTGTATCAAATCATAAGCCATTTGATTAAAGACTGCCCTCTTAAATATCTTGCACTGTAGAAGAAACAAAAGTTAAAAACGCAACCTGTGTCTTTGAGGCCCAGGACCTCACACAAACATCTATGTTTAACGCAGAATACTAATGTAAGAATTGGTAATAATAAAAAATGTCAACAATTAGACTTGTGATTCTCTTATTTCTTTATTATATATTCATCTATTCGAGAAAACACAGAGATACAGAGCGTGAGATGTGCAATAATACCCTAAGAGGGAATGGAGATGGCTAAATACTGGCTGTGTTTGCAATGTACATAAAACACCACGCAAAAATCATCGTACAACGAACAGCTGGCACAGGAAAATCCCATTTTATTAAATGTCTGCACCAAGCATTTGTGGAAAACTCACCAGCAAAAAAAATTCCTTTGTTAGGGAAACAAAGTAGTTGAAGAAGGACCTGACCTGGAAGAAATGATGTTGTGCAGATGTATTCTAAACACAGCTCCGGCTCACGATTTCCGCTCCATTCATGAGATTGTCAAACCAGGCTCCTCTGTCAGTTTGAACACTACTATACTTTGTGAGATTGTCAAACAGGGCTGTCTGATTGTTGATGAAGCTTGATCCAAGAAGGCTTCCGGTAAGGTCATGGAAGCACGGAATAAGCACATCTTAATTGGTCGTCAACCGCAGAATAGGGTTTCCACAACTACTACAAACTTACAACAATATTAACATCCTGCAAAGATTCTCATCTATGAGGAGCTTTGGGGGCCTATAGATTACAAGAGAATAGCATAAATTCTTCACTAAACATGTTAGTAGCGTACTGATCATCTTGGCAATTGGAGACAGAACTGGTGTTGAAGCTCTCTTTCCTCACAAACCCAGCAGGGACTTTCTTGTCATAATTCTGAGTACAAAATTTGACTGTCATTTTCTGCATCTTTCTATTTATATACATTGTTTGAACTCTTGTACAAAATTTCCCACAGAAGAGAAACAAAAGATATTACAATCATATTGTAAGAGAAACAAAATATATTACAATCATTAAGGAATTTAGACTTATGTGATCCATAACATTGTTTAGAGAGTTTTTCGGCGAAATCACATAGAGAATAATTTGTCGACGCATTTCGAACCAACCAGTGTGGTTCATCGTCAGGACAAGTTGAAGATCCAATCCAGCTTAGCTTGTTAAATAGTATGTGCGAAGACTCCAACGGCTAATTTTGACCTAATGACCTAAGTCAAACCAATAATAATCTTGTTAAATTTTTAATTATTATTATTCTACGAAAATAGTTAAATTTGGTAAAATTATATAATAAAATATTCATTTTCGTAGAATAATAATAATTAAAAATTTAACAAGATTATTATTGGTTTGACTTAGGTCATTAGGTCAAAATTAGTCGTTGGCAATATAGCCGTTGGAGTCTCTGCACATACTATTTAACAAGCTAAGTTGGATTAGATCTTCAACTTGTCCTGACGATGAACCACACTGGTTGGTTCGAAACGCGTCGACAGATTATTCTCTGTGTGATTTCGCCGAAAAACTCTCTAAACAATATTACAATCATACTGTAAGAGAAATGATCTGGCTACTAACATATGAAAACCAACATGAAATGATGATTCAAGCACTACAAAGGTAAATCCTAGTTTTCAAAATACATTCTGTATTAACTGCATGTGGGCATCATATTGTTCTTGTACAATGACTTAAGCTATTTGGCTAGCAAGAAATGAAAAGAATTCAAAACAAAGATGTTATTACTAATCAAGTTTGACACAAGAATAGATATGCATATTAAGGGACACAACCACCTTTAAAGGAAAAAAAACAAATAATACTAAGATCCCCAAATATATATATAT
>APFE030596226.1:21745-40218 GCA_000404065.3 Pinus taeda
ATATATAACAATATTGTGGAGTTATTTCAACGAGGCTTGTCAAGGTAATCCCAGCTATTATGGATCATGAGGCATTACTTTAAGAGACAATTACGAGATCAGTTTCAAAGCAGAGCTGTAGGAGATGGATCAAACAACATAGCAGAACTTTATGCTTTTTGGTAGATTCTGAAAATAGCAATAGAGAAAGGTTTAAATTGTCTACAGGTGATAAGAGATTCCAAACATATTGCAGAGAAGTCAAATGGAAATTTCAATCAGGAAAATTTGCAGTTGGCCCATCATTGGACGGAATCAGAGAAGCAAGGAAAATTTCCATGTCATTATCTTTTCAGCATGTCTGCAAGGGATAAATATGAAGGCTGATATATTGTCCAAGTAAGCAGTGAGGATGCAGAACAGATGGATGGAGATGATTGAATACCCCATCTGGACCTTCTCATTCAATCTATTTCTAATCAAGCTATTATAGTAATGACCTTTTGGATGGCTGTTTTGGAAGCAATGTGTCGTAAAATTTCCATGTTTAAGAAACTGATCGTAAGTAGTTTTCTTTGGTGTCTTGAAAAACCTGGAGTATTGCATTAGGTGAAGGCTTTTGAAATTTCTTAAGAGTTCATGTATGGCACAACACACAGACACATCTATATGAGAGCACTGGATTTATCAGAGGGTTGGTGGATGGGAGATTGCTGAAGAAGTTGTGATCTCTTTCCCAATTTCCCTGTGATCCCAGTTTTTGTGGGAAAACTCCCAACATCCAATAAAGGTTGCCAACTACACTCAAGGGAATCAAGTTTTTCTTAAACTCTCAATAAAATTTTGTTTTTTCCTTCTAGCAGAACCCTTTCATTCAAATGTGCTTTTGCATGCTGCAATCTAGAAAAACTTGTTTTCACTTTCACCGTGCCAAAACACGAAGAGTGTAATTTTCAGACAATAATCTAAAAAGATTTTGCGAACAATTTTTGTCACGTTTATCAAGCCAAAGCATGAAGACTCTAAGCTTCAGAGAAAATTCCATCTTTCAAATTAAACAACATAACATTACAAAACATGCAAGTCCAGAACATAATTTTTTTTTAACTCACAAAACTAATTTCATTACTAATAATTGGGTAAAAGTTAAAACATTGCTTCCTGGAAGAGGGCACATATAGATATATATTAAAGAAAGGGTTGATACGAAAATAAAACGCAAACCTCTGTTCTTAAAGTAGTCTTAAGCATGGAATGCAATTCAGATTATTTTTTCTGGCTGACTACCGACCCTAAAGAGAGGGGAATTAGTTTAAAAACGTTTTCCTGTTGGAAACCACATTGAGCTAGCACAGAATCCAAATACCAATTAACTCATAAAGTCACATTTAACTTCAGATACAAGGCATCGCACTAGATATATGGAAGCTTATGTAACAGAAACTACACATAATGATTTGATCTTAGAGAAAAGCACAACTCAGCAAAACATAGTATGTAATTGTACCTCAGCCAAGGAGTTGTGCAGATTGAGCTCCTCCTCAGTCGCTTTTGTAGCTCACTGATTGATGATTTATCATCGTCATCATCTGCGCAATCCTCTGCCATCTTGTACCTATATGCAACCCATGAAGCATCCATTTAGACAGACATTTATATTCAATACAAATCTATAGCTTGGTGTAGAAAGAAAGAAAAGTCGACAACCAGAGTCGTGTTTCTTGTATTTCTTTACATTCATCAATTTGTGAATATAACATTTAATGGCTGATAACAAGTTCAAAACACAAAGATGTATAGTACATGACATGTGCAACAACACCCTCAGTGAGAATGTCTATGGCTAAATACCAACTGTGTTTGCAATTGTAGCAAATCATAAGCCATTTGATTAAAGACTGCCTTCTTAAATATCTTGCACTGTAGAGGAAACAAAAGTTAAAAACCCAACCTGTGTCTTTGAGGCCCAGGACCTCACACAAACATCTATGTTTAACACAGAATACTAATGTAAGATTTGGTAATAATAAAAAATGTCAACAATCAGACTTGTGATTCTCTTATTTCTTTATTATATATTCATCTATTCGAGAAAACACAGTGATACAGAGCGTGAGATGTGCAATAAAACCCTAAAAGGGAATGGAGATGGCTAAATATCGGCTATGTTTGCAATGTACGTAAAACACCACACAAAAATCATCATACAAGGAACAACTGGCACAGGAAAATCCCATTTGATTAAATGTCTGCACCAAGCATTTGTGGAAAACTCACTAGCAAACAAAAACCCTTTGTTAGGGAAACAAAGTAGTTGAAGAAGGACCTGACCTAGAAGAAATGATGTTGTGTAGATGTATTCTAAACATAGCTCCGGCTCACGATTTCCAGCTCCGTTCGTGAGATTGTCAAACTAGGCTCCTCTGTCAATTTGAACACTGCTATACTTTGTGAGATTGTCAAACAAGGTTGTCTGTTTGTTGATGAAGCTTGATCCAAGAAGGTCGCCGGTAAGGTCATGGAAGCATGGAATAAGCACATCTTAATTGGTTGTCAACCGCAGAACATGGTTTCCACATAGTCTGGTGCAGCTCAGTTCTAGCGGCAAACCAAACGAGACCTCTTACAGGGGAATCAACATCAAAGCAGGTTTACTGGAGAGACTGCTCGGCGAAAGAGGTCTTCTCCCAAGCTAACCGGAGTAGGGTAAAGTGCCCAGAAGCTAATCCACCGTCAGATCGCAGTAGAGGCTTCTTACCGTCGACCTGGGTGGGCGAACCAAGGGGAAAAGCTGTGACCAGACGTCCTTCCAGGAAGAGAATTAATGACAGAACTCGCGTGGTGTGCCATGTGATGGCGCTAAACGCGAAACCGGCTGGCATGCATGCAGCGCAGCCTGTAAACTCCGAGCATTTTGCCATAAACTCCTTGAACTCTCCTGGGAGCTCCACGCACAGATGTTAAGTGGATATGCAAAAAAATTGCCCACTCTATACCCGCTAAGTTGTTTCCCTGAACAAATACGAAAAAAATTGCCCACTCCACCAGGTGTCAGCATGAGAATCAAGCCTAAACAAATACTAAGCAAATTACCCCAATCCGCCAGGTGTCAGCATGAGAATAAAAAGGACGACGAAAGTCCCTTTCAAAGGAAGGCCGATAGATTATCTGTATCATAAAGATTTGTACCTAAAATTGAGCGAAAAATCAAAGAATTTGACGAGTATGATGGACGCAAAATAGGAGATTCTCTACAAAAAGGCACTAGGAACAATATGACTATGTCTGGCAGCGTTAGTGGCAATTAAAATTTCAAAGGAAATGTAATGTCCCCGGTTAAATTAACTTTTTATAAGAAGAATTTCCATTTTTCCATTAGGTGTTGGGAAATATTTTGGCAGGTAAATTTAGGAAAAGTGGGTGGAGGGAGTCTCCACTTAATTTTTGGAGAGATGGAGGCCATCAAAATTAGAGAAAAGGAAATATTAAATTGGTAGTGGGATGTGGGGGCTACCCAAAAAGGGGAATTTGAACCCCTTAGGAAAATCGAGCTAGGGAGAAGGAGGTCGAATTAGTGGGGCCCACAATGAGAGAAAGGGTGCAACAAAGAAAAATAGAAGGAAGATATATCATTTTGCGTTTTTTGACATTTTGATAACTGATTGTTTCACAAGTTGTTTAAATGAGTTACAAGTGCTGCTTAGCACAAGAGATTCCCAGGGAGTGAAGCTAAACCTTTCTTCGGGGGACATCAAGTGCCACCCTAGGAAGGATTTTCTCTTGCTTTGGAGGTTAGGATGCATGTATATATTATTCTACTTCAACTGAGACGCAAAGGGAGAGGCCACACAATCATTGGGAGAAATGGTGCTGGAAATTGGAGTCTCTATTGCTACAAGGGTGTTTTTAGTCAGATTTAAGCCAAAGAAAGGAGATTTTGGGAGGAAAAAGGGATTCCCTTACTGTTGTATGAATTGTTGAAGCTTTCTATTGCGTCATCCCTCACAGGTTGTGCAATTCTTCTTGGGTGATTGTTGTGTGAGGTGTCGATTGGAGGATTTATGGGTTTAGCTGTTAGGATTTCATTTCGATGGAGATTGTGGGGAGACTTATAGCATTTTGGAGCAAAAATTCATCATTTTCTGCTACAAGTGGAGCGTTTTGGTATTTGAGGAGGGTCAAGCTATTTGGGGTTGAATTTGGAGGGTCAAAACGAGAGAAAACCCTTTATGGGTTTTTTTGGGTTTTTCACAAAGATCACAACCCAAAATTTACAGAATTTTATGGATAGTTCTAAGGGGAAAAATCAAAGGTCCAAGTCATCTAGCAATGTAGAAAAATTGGGCCAACGCAGATTTATGGAGGAACAAACTATTGCAGCAGCTTGGTATTAAGAGATTGATCACTTGTGGCTTGTAGCTTTCCTTGAGAAAGCCCAAGTTCACTCATTCCAATTTATTGTACTCCAACAATTTACTTATAATAAAATTGGCCATTTTGGTGTTCTGAAGCATTTTTCTATTCTTGGATGTTTGCTAAAATTTATAGTGTTGTTCTTTTTGCACATGTCTTTGATTATCTCTATAAAATTTCTATTTGGAATATTACAGTGGTATCAGAGCATGATCTTGGCCAGCTATGGGGGATCTAACAAGATCATGGGGGTTTTGGCCATTCATGCATAATGACTAGTGAATTTATGGGCACTCTAATGACACAAAAAGGGAAAATTACACAGGGGATCATGGAGGAGTTTATGAGGCAGAACCAACAATTAAGGAGGAAAAACCAACAGGTCCTAGAGAAGATGCAACAAATGGTGGGGAACTGGATTCATACCAGTAGAGAATCCATGTGCATGTGCGCAAATCCCAACAGTACAACACCCATACATATGGGCAATTTGGTTGTCCTACCATGCGTCATTTTCTAGATGAGCCAAAGGAAAAGCATGGGTCAAGGACAAGATCATCTTGTAGAGGAGGGTAGTTAGAGGGTGAGACCAAGGGAAGTTTTAACTGGTGGAGGTTGGGCTTTAGATGTTAAGATCCTAAGGAGGAGACTGGGCATGAGGACATGCAGGATGGTGAGGGGCACATCGATATACCCAGCATGGCAAAGGAGTCACCATTTTTGGAGACATCTTTGGTAGTTCCAATTGACACCTTGGTTGAGCGAGTAGAGAAAACACTCAGAGGGCCATCTATTGATGAAATTCTGATAGCTGATGAGGTACCCAGTGCTATGATCGAGGTTCTAGGTGATGGCCACCCACAACAGGTTGATCAGGTGCCTGGAGGCATACACATCATTGACGAGGTATTAGAACATATGGAGGGGTCCAATGAGGTGACCGAATTTATAGATGATAGCTTCCCTCCATATTTTCATCAATTTCGGGTTGACCTTCTACTATTGAGAAAGAAGGCGACGACAGTGTGAGATGTCATTCTGCAGTAGAATGAGGAGTTGGAGGGCATGAGAGAATTTTGTGTCGAATCAATGACCAAAATGAATCATGTTGGGGAATGGTTGGGTTCCCTAACGGTTCAAATGGAGTGCACATTGGAGCGATTGGGTAGCCCTACTCAAACATACATAGATGATGCGGGTAGCACTAGTAGGTTACCACTGCACAATGGAGAGGGAGTTGCAGAGTCACCTTGAAATATTGTATGCGTTGACCAGGATGGTGAGACGAGGTGACAAGATTTGCACAGGGTGTAGCCTTTGCAAGACAGAGGGTTAGTTGTGTGTATGAGAGTTCATGCTCTCGATCCTTCCCTTGGGGTTGGATGGTGAGAGATTCGGAGTTGGTGCTCAATGGAGTGGGCTAGGCATATGGATCTGGTCATAGGTTGGGGTGAGAGTGCGTAGTCACGTTCAGGCATCAGGGATAATGAAGGCCCAGGTTGGAATTGGGATCTAGGTGGGACTACCTACCACTTACCAGATATGCAGATTGACTACATCATTGGTAGTATATTTGACCCAGCAGATGCGCACAAGCATTCGTTAAGGGAGTCTCAATCAGTGCAAGTGGGCGGTCAGTTTGTGAGGGTACTCCCTAGGTATTTTTGGTATGATGGTTGTACATTGGATCACAATATGATCATCATACTTTGACAGGAGTCTGTTGGAAGTGACATTAGCAGGCCACCAGATAGCACCTTGTTTGGGGCCAAAGCCTCTTTGTAGTTAGTTGGGACTTAATGGTCACTAAGGAGCAACACAGTAGTGGCATCACCACTTGTACATACGAGGATTCTCCTCTTGTGTATCTTAGGGATGATTTGGAGGTGAGGCCCATGCATTATATGGTATGGTGAAACGATAGTGGAGGAGGCAATACCGGTAGGGTGCGGGTCGATGCATATTATCTCAGTTTTAGATCCTGGCATCAAATTGCGTGTAGGAGCATGTAACATTGATCAGTGGTTTTCTGATGAGCACGTAGATGCATGGTGGTGTGATATGGTGCACGGGTTTACACCATGGAGTTAGAGGAGGTGTACCATTGGATGCATCTCACCCCATATGGATGGGGGCATTGTTGAGCATCTGGGGATATCTTGCTCAACAGAGTTAGGTCTTCGATGGAGTTATCAGTAGGACCAGGGCAGAGATAGGGGCATCCATGGGATTACCTTTATGTGTCCATGTGACTCTTGTTCATACTCGTGGGGACTTGCATACCTATCGCTCTCTAGCATGGCTTATAGTTGTTGAGGGTTGGGTTGTTGCCCCATGATGCGCTCAGTATAGGTAACATCTAGACATGGGAGTCTCACCCTAGACAATTGGATGAGACACAATGTTTCATGGGCAGGAAGGAGATGCTCTAGTTGAGGCATTCGGTGGGTGCACGAGCTCACATATACTGACTTAGGGGTAACGTGGTATACTGCCGAGGGAGAATATGTTCCACCCTTAGGCTCACACTTAGGGAGGTGATCACTAAGGAGTTGCATGATGCACTTTTAACAAGGAAGTTTGAAGTGCTACATATGCATGACGGACAGTGGATGGTAGACTTCATCTACAGGAGGGTGTCTAGAATCCCAATAGTGTTTGAGTGCATCATCATGAGTTGGGATAGCATATTTCACTATGCGGTTTGGTAGGAGCAGGGTAGATTGGCATGCGTGGGAAAAAATCATGATACTTGGGATCCACCTATGGGATACATACAGGGGTCATAGATGAGGTCCAAGTAGGTTCTAGCAGGTAGCGGTGCTATGCAGTGACAGCTTGTGAGGAGTTGGAGTTGTGATCTCCTAGTATGGTTGGGGGATCCAGGGATCTGGTTGGCGAGTGGGTCACTCCACTTCTCAATGGGCAGGGTTACAATGGAGGGTGATCCAATTATTTGCTAGGTTAACACATGGGGAGTCATTAAGACCTTCGTTATATGGCGAGGCAGGTTACTGCTTAGGATCGAGGCTAGACATGGAGTGGTGGACTTGAGCATTGCAAATTTGCCTTGGAAATTTGGTCCTAATGCTAATCGAGATAGATATAGTGGTCGAGGGTTACCGAAGTGGAAAATATGGTATGAGAATGTTGAGCATGTTAAGGTCCTATAATATAGGTAATCAAAGTCTATCTATTCAGTTATTTTTTTTGGGAATCTACTCGTAAATTTTAGCCTATAAATTCACCATGTATTGTAGTCTAAATTTTCTTTATACAAAGGTCTCAAAATTGGTCAAGTCATTGAAAATATATGTGTCTAAAGAGGTCCACTATTCTTGATCTGAATTGTAAAGTTGTCCAAAGAGAAAACGAGCAGATAAATTTTCAGTAATTTTCCAAGAAGCAGAAAGACTCAAAGCCTACATCATACCCTCTCCATTGGATCAAAAGATATGGCTTGTCGAAGTTTAAGGGTTTGAAGTGTTTGAAATGAATGAATAATGGAGGTTCGATATGTTAGAGGTCACATATCGGAGATCGCATTTCAGAGGTCTAGGTACATTGTAGATTAGCGATCGACACATCTGAATTCCACAGCATATCAACGATCGATGAATCGGAGATCGACACATCGGAGGACCAGGGCACATCGGTGATCAGCGTATCGGTGATTTCATAGCAGAGTTCTAGGGCATATCAGCGATCGCATATCAGAGGTCCATGGCATATTGGTGATTGACACATCGATGAATCGATGAGTTGAAGAATCATAACTTCTTAAGGTGACAACCTTAATAAGTTGCAATATGTAAATGTGTTGCTAGTGTTAAAACTGGCAAGGAATGTCGATAGTGTTAAAGCACTAGGGAAGGTGGATAAAGAATTAATAAATGATTTCATTGTGAAACCAAAGGTGGATGAGCTATTTTCTCTCTCCTCTAGCAGAACACGTGGAAGCATATAAATGGTTCTGATAAGGGTCACAAGGAGGCATATGATTGGTTCTAATAAGGGACACATGGTGGCATATGATTGGTTCCAATAAAGCTACAATGGCATATGACGTCAGCATGAAATGATAATACGCAAGGACATGTGGCAGGAATTTTTTGCATTTTAAGGGGGCCTAAGGGGATAGATCAGGGTGACACATTTCACTACTCATGAGGTGCCATGTGGACTGATGATGTCATATCAGAGGTTGAGGAATATCACAGCTCCAAAGTAAATCCTTCGATTGGAAATTTTCGATGAGAGGGCGCTCTGATATTGGGGCTGACACATTATCGTAAGAGTTTAAAGAAACTTCAGCGCTAAAGCACTTAACAAAGGAAAAACGGTATCGGCAGTGAAAAAAAATCCTAACACCTCAAGGCTTAGCAGTAGGTCTCAGCCCTTGGTCCTATGGTAAAGAAATACGGGAAGGGCTAAATAAAAAGGATCCAAGATGGAATCAGAAACTTCATGTAAGTTACGTTATAAAGGGGCTCTGGCATGGCATTAAGCCGATAGTCACTTGGCCGGTTATATAACAAAATCAAGGCCAAAGGAGAAAAACACAAGGGGCTAAGGAGTATCAGATCATTGCAACGGTGTGGTACTTCTCTGATAAGACCATACAAAGAGGTGAAGGCGTATGAGTCGGAAACTGTTGAATCGTAGGAAAAAAGTGGGTTGGTAGTTTGAATGGACAGTAAAAAAAAATTGCGAAAAAGACTTCATCCACTCCAAATTCTAAGGCATCAATTGAGTAGAAATAACAGATCATATCCATTTTTTCTAGGCACCAAATCACTTTCAGATTTCAGGAGCACAATCAGGAAGCTACAAACATGACGAGGTTGATATATTCTAGGCTTGAAATTATCAAATGATCAAATTCCAAATTCGAGGACATTGGGATAAACTTTTGAAAGAGGAAAATCAGTGGTAAAATATAATGATGTGTAAGTTAAAGACAACGCTACAAAATATGGAGAAATTTGCAACCAAGGGACACTAACACAAATCCAGCATATCATACACACTTGGCAATGGTTATCTCTGACCAACAATTTCAGCAACAACCTTAACTATTCAATGTCTATTGTAGTGATCTTCTAGCTAGGAAAACCATTAGCTTTCAATAGCTCAAAACTATTGGAATTGTTTCTACTTTTAAGTTTTATTTTGATGTGTGATATTTTCTTTCGAGAAAAAATAGCAAGACAATTTGAGATTATTTTTATTATAAATCATGTATTTTGTAATAAGAAAGTGTTGGATTATGTTCAATTTTGTATGAAGAAAATAACTCTGCATTGATGTAAATCGTGGATTATACTCAAAGTGATCAATTTACAAAAATACAGAGAGTTTTGTTCCAGGATTCTTGTTTCAAGCAATTGGTGATGTGTTTTCTTAAGTTAAATTTTTTCTTTCCTCAGTTTCCATATGTTTTTCCTTCTTTATTGTTGCAAGAAGATTAAGGGATGAATTTTCTTAAGTGTACTTTGTTCAGGCTTGTAAACCATAGCAATGTTTTCTTTCAGATATTAAATATACAATTCATTTGTCTATGCTCTATATTTAATTGAACTTAAATCAGATTCATCCTATTCACACCGCAGACAATCTATAAGATCCAAGGATTTGCTTACCCTACCCTGTTATAGCTACTCTATCATTTTGTAATTGATTACGCAAAGGTTTATGAATCCATTCCTAGTGGACTTTTCCAACATCTTTCAACCAAACTTTTGAAAAAACCCACCTCAAATTTTAATAGCTAGCCTAAGATCTTAAAAACAGAAATCCAAATCGTACCTAGCGAAATTACGGAGTGATAACATTTTGGCGATCGTACTGAGGAAGAAAGGTTCTATTTTCCCCTGGAAAGATCATCAAGCTTCAAATCTAATTGTTGATGGTGGACAACAATCAGACATATGAAGGTTGAATCATTCACCGGGCGAGTCCGTTATCAAAGAATCCATATTGAAGAATGCTCATGGAAACTCCACTTGCTGAAACATTTAGAGCTTAAATTGCTCATTCGGTTGCTTTTCAAAAAAAATGATAGGGTTTGTGGTGGACCCTATTTCTATTGAAAGTTTCAAAGAATAATGGAATATTTGTGATGACGATCAAATGGAGGAAGATTTATCCAATTTACTGCTTCTTGATTTAAGGGCATGAAAGCTCCGAAGCTAAATCACCCTTCTTAGAGGAGTTTTCTAACAAAATTAAGAAAGATCTTCAAGCTTTAGAAGTTCAAATTCAATCCCACAATCTCCAATGTCAAAATCAGTCCTTTGAGAACCTTTGTCAGCCAAAACAAAAAGTGATAGTGTTGCCTTTTGATATTTGTATTGAGGACTATTTTGAGAATGGGTCTAATGAATCACAACTAAAACTGTACGATGGCAAAGAGAGGACAATTGAATTGTCCATCAATAATAATCTAGTCATTGAAATCTTTGAGGATCAATAAAAAAATCATGATTTTTTTATCCCATAGTTGTCTATATGGAGGAATTTTTCACTATAGAGTTCTCATTATATTTCCGTTGTGAAATAAAATTCTATAATCAGTTTTCATTGCACTTACATTTTCCAATTTCCTTTTTGTTGAAACGCAGTCTAGGAATCACATCAAGTATGTATTTACTTGATTGGTTGTTTTGGAATTTTTCTATTACTTAATTTTTAACAGGTATAAGTAGCCTAAAGTAGGTAGGAGCGTGAATAAGCTCAACATTCTGAGCATCTTTTTTAGCTGTATTTTTAAAAATTTATTTTGCAACATAGTTTTCATTTTTCATTGTAGAGTTTAAATTCTAGTTTGAAAATGGATTTGGTTCATTTTGAAGATTGGAACAGATTACCAGTTGGGTTTTAGTTCAGAGGTTTCAGGGCATAGCATGTTGCATGTTTTTTATTATCCCAATGGAGAAGGCTACTGATCTATGATGTTCTTTGGCACCTCACAGGTAGGACGCCATCCCAAGTTGGAGCCATTGCTAGGGTCCTATAATATAGGTAATCAAAGTCTATATATTCAATTATCTATTTTGGGAATTTGTTGGTGAAGTTTAGCCTATAAATTCACCGGGTATTATAGCCTAAATAGTCTTTGTACAAAGGTTTCAAAATTGGTCAAGTCATTGAAAAAATATGTGTCTAAAGAGGTTCATTAGTCTTGATTTGAATTATAAAGTTGTCCAAAGAGAAAATGAGAAGATAAGTTTGCAGTCATTTTCTAAGAAGCAGAAGGAATCAGAGCCTACATTGGACCCTCTCCATTAGAAAGTGCTTTGAACAAGCTTTCCAACGATATGTGTAAATCCAAAAATGGACCCTTGGATCAAAAGATATGGGCTATCAAAGTTTAAGGGTTTGAAGCCCTTGAAAGGAATGAATATCGGAGGTCTGATATGTCGAAGGTCACATATCAGAGATCGCATGTCAGAGGTCCAGGCACATCAGATATCGAAAATTGGCACATATTAAATCCATGGCATATCGGTGATTGACAAATCAACAATCGACACATTGGAGGACCAAGGAATATCGGTAAAACAATGAGTCAGAGAATCAGAACTTCTTAAGGTGACAACCCTAAGAAGTTGTGATATGTAAATGTGTTGATATTGTTAAAATCATTGGGGAATGTTGATAGTGTTAAAGCATCAAGGAAGGACGATAAAGAATTAACAAAGGATTCGTTGTGAAACCAGAGGTGGATGGGTCCATTTCCCTCTCCTCTATTGGAACACGTGGAAGCCTATGATTGGTTCGGATAAGAGACACATGGAGGCATATGATTGGTTCTGATAAAGCTAAGTGGAATCTAACATCAGCATGATGTAGCGGTTCGGAAGGACACATGGTAGGAAGTTTTGGTGTTTTGAGGGGGATTAAGGGGACAAATCAGGGTGACACGTGTCACCACTCACAAGGTGCGACATGGATTGATGACATCATCTCGAAGGTCACATATCGTAGGTTGAGGAATATCGTAGCTCCAAAGTAAATCCTTCGATTGGAAAGTTTCGATGAGAGGGGGCTCTGATAATGAGGCTAGTGGATGGTCGTAAGAGTTTAAAGAAACATAGGTGCTAAAGCACTTAATAAAGGAAAAACAACACCCGACAGTAAAGAAAATGCTTAGAATCACAATGTTAAGTGGTAGGTCAGAGCCCTCGGTCCTATGGTGAAGAAATGTAGGAAGGGCTAAAGAAAAAGAGCCAAGATGGAACTATAAACTTCACGTAAGTTACATTATAAAGGGGCTCCAGTATGGCATTAAGCCAATAGTCACTAGCCCGGTTATATAACAAAATAAAGGCCAAAGGAGCAAAGCGCAAGGGGTTAAGGAGTATCGGAGCATTGCAATGATGTGGAACTTCTATGATAAGAACACACGGAGAGGTGAAGGCATATGAGTCGGCAGTTGTTGAATCACAGGAAATAAGGGGGTTGGTAGTTTGAATGGACAGTCAAAAAGTTTTTACGAAAACAACTTCAGCCACTCCATATTCTAAGGCATCAGTTGAGTAGAAATAGAAGATCATATCCATTTGTTTCTAGGCACCAAATCACTTTCATATTTCAAGAGAACAATGAGAAAGCTACAAACATGAAGAGGTTGAGATATTCTAGGCTTGAAATTATCAAATGATCAAATCCCAAATTCGAGGACAATGGGATAAGCTTTTGAAAGAGGAAAAACAGTGGTAAAAAAAAAATGAGGTGTCAGTTAAAGAAAGTGTTACAAAATATGGAGAGATTTTCAACCAAGGGACACTAGCACAAATCCATAATATCATACACACTTGGCAGTAGTTATCTCCAACCAACAATTTCAGCACCAACCTCAACTATTTGATGTCTATTGCAGTGATCTTCCACCCAACAAAACCATTAGCTTTCAACAACTCAAGACTATTACAATTGTCTTTGAATTTTTATTTTGATGTGTGATATTTTCTTTTGACAAAAAATTAGCAAGATAGTTTGAGATTATTTTTCTTATAAAAACATGTATTTTTTTAAAAGAAAGCGTTGGAGTATGTTGGATTAAGTTGGATTATGTATGAAGAAAAGAGTTATGAATTGATGTAAGTTGTGGATTATACTCAAAGTGATCAATTTACAAAAATACAGAGAGTTTTGTTCCAGGATTCCCATGTCAAGCAATTGGTGATGTGTTTTCTTATGTTAAATTGTTTCTTTCCACAGTTTCCATATGTTGTTTCCCTCTTTATTGTTGCAATAAGATTAACGGTTGAATTTTCTTAAGTGTACTTTGCTCTGGTTTGTAAACAATATCAATGTTTTCTTTATGATATTAAATATAGAATTCATCTCCGTATGCTCTATATTTAATTAAACTTAAATCATATTCATCCTATTCACACCACAGACACTATATAAGATCCAAGAGTTTTCCTACCCTTCTTTGTTACATCTACTGTGTCATTTTGTAATTGATTACCCAAAGGTTTATGAATGCATGCCCAATAGACTTTTCCAACATCTTTCAACCAAACCTTTCAAATCTTAAAAACATAAATCTAAATCATACAGAGAGAGCATCTCTAAAGCTGGAAGGGCTAGATCCCGACTTTACAAGTGGTTTTTGGTTACCTTTGGGTTTCTCTCCTAAGCCTAGGGAAATTACAGAGTGCTAACAGAGAAATCAGGCATGACCGAGGTGTCACGGTGCCAACAAGATAGGTTCCTTTTGCAGCGGGCAGGGAATTATGGCATAGCAGGGCTTAGTAGTTCCACTACCCATAGAGGTGAGCTGGTTTCTACATGGGAAGGTCATCCAAATATTCCATTGAGTTTTAGTTTTTCGTTGACAATGTGGGTAACTTCACTAGTGTAGTAGGGTGATCAGCAGGAGGAGATTAGGGGAAGCTCAGGAAGACAACGGTTCAATCCCACTAGGATTGGATTTCATATTCAAGAGTCCACTCCTAAACCACATGAGAGGGACTATTTGATAGAGCAGTTTCATGAGGAGATGATCGAGATCTTATACTACCACAATGCTCTACTTATTGGTTGCATGCAAAGGGTGTCTGGTGCCTATGATGAGTTGGACATCGAGTGGAGCAATGGATAACTCATGCTGATCAAGATGGCGCGAGATCCTGGTAGGACAGGGAAAAGATCAGGGATGGCTAGGTGGTACATTTGGGACCCCAGTATTGTGTGAAGAGACTGTTGGGGTCGACTGAATGAGAGGGTGCTTATCGGTGTTGAGAAATTCTGGAATCTTTTCTGCATTGTCTGAAGAGCCCAACGTTTCGGGTGAACAATTCACCCATGTTCAGGGAAAGGAAGCTATATGATAATAGGAAGAGTGCTTGACCAGATTATATAGATAATGGAGAAAAGAATTAGATGTTAGAGTGAAGAATTAACTGTTAGATATTTGAAAAAATTATGGAATTAAAAGATTTAATTTTATGTAATTCCTTAATAGCCAGCTAATGCATCCTTAATCTACATCCTTTCCGTTAAAGTCCGAAAACATCCGATCGGCCGTCCTTCTCAAGCTTCCTGTCACTGCCAGCCCATTCTCCATTACCCGCTCATTAATGACCACGCCTTCTGTTCAATGGCTTCCCTCTTGACCAAGCGGCTTCTATGCATAGCCTTTCCGTTAAGGATCTAAATCAATAGAATAAGAAACTGCTGCTAGCCTTGGATCTCTATGTCCCTGGTGTTCTATTTTCAATTCCCATTACGGCTTCCCCCTTCCTTACAATTCATGGTGTAATGAATAGGGTGTTAAGGATAACAGATAGGGTCAAGGGCCTTCGATGGGTGATTCGATTTCGAAGGAACCATGAAAGGTCTTGTCGGAGGGAAGGTTCAATCAACAGTCTAATCCAACGGAAATCTAAATAACTAAAAGGATTGAGGTAAAACAATTAAACTTAAAAATTATCTATGATTGGTCAAAAGTTAACTAAAATTTATAGTTAAATATTATATATTTATTAAAAGCCTAATTAAAAATAAACTAAATTGAAATGAAATGAATAATTTACTTTGAACAGATTATTAATTTAGTATTATTTAGTCAAAAATTCTAAAAAGAGGGGGCGAGCCAAACACGAAAATTAAGATTAAAATTAAAAATTAAGTTTAAAAATTAAGAAATTAAGAAATTAAATATATGAACATGATCATTCATAATTTTAAAGGGCATATTATGATGAGAGGAAAATTTATAGAAATTATAATTTATAAATGAAAAGGAAAAAGCATAGGAGAAAGAGAACTCTGATAATTAGTCTAAAAAATGGATAAATTTGGTAGGGAATTTATAATCCAAATGAATTAAATTAGTTAAAAACCATAATTAAATGCTTAAAGAAGTTGACCAAAATTGAGAAGAAAAACGTCAAAAAAATGAAGGGGATGGAGAAAGAGGGGGCTTGGGGTGTGGTGGTGGGGGTGGGGGGGGGGTGGGGGGAGGGGGGCTGGTGTTAGTGGGGGGTGTTAGGAAGGGGGTTAAGAAGATAAGAAATGGATGGTGGGTTTCCAGGATTGGCTTAACCGGAATCCATAATCTTGGTTAAAATTATTATGATGTTTTTCAATTTCAAGGGCCTCCCTAATGACTTGCTTGGAGTGATATGGGGCGGAAGTCAAGATTTTGGTTTTGTTAAAACAAATGAGGTGTTTGGTCGAAAGGGAATTCTCAGCAATGGCGGATTTTACAATGCGGTTATGGAAGGTACCAACCATGTGCTCTTTCATCTGATATTTGAAGGATCTACATGTTTGACCTATCTAAGATTTTCTGCAGGAGCAGGGAATCTCATATACTCCGGGACCTAACAAAGGGTCATTATTATCCTTAGCTCATTTGAAAAGTTGACTAAGGGTTTTTTGGGGTTTGAAGAAGATTTTGATATTCTGTTTAGATAGGATCTTGGATAAACAATCGGTGACCCCTCAAATGTAAGGAAGGGTTACTTTGGCTAAGGGAGGGTAACAAGATGGATTTTAGTATGGAGATGGAAACCAGAGAGGAAGGCTCTTTTAATCTGGGTAGAGGAGTAACCATTGGATTTAAGAGCCTTGGAGATATGGGATTTTTCTTTGGGAAAGGAATGGGAGGAAGAAATGTGAATGGCTCAAGAGATAAGGGTTTTGAGGACAACATATTTTTTAGCAGGATGGTGGTGGGAATTAGCATTAAGGTACCTATTGGTTCAGAGTCTTCTTTTGATAGACTTGGTGATTTAGGGAACCATCAGGGAGGCGAGAGACAAGGACATCAAGAAAGGGAAGGTAGTGGTTCTCTTCAATTTCCAAAGAGAATTGGATTTGGGTGGTGATGCTATTAAGATGAGAGGAAATATTGGAGCGCAAGGTAAACCATGGGACCAAATGACAAAGGTGTCATCAACAAAGTGCTTCCAACATTTAGGATTAAGGTGGAAGGTTTCCAAGGGCTTAGCTTCAAAGTGTTCCATAAAAATATTAGCAATGACGAGGGAAAGGGAGGAGCCCATGGCTTTGCCTTCTGTTTGTTTGTAACAAACCCCATCATAGGTGAAAAAGGTTTTGGTAAGGAAAATATTGATCAGGTTGAGAGTTTCAGGATCAACAAACTCAGAAATGAGATCAATGGATTTGAGGACATGCATTTTGTTCAATAAGGAAACGATGTCAAAGCTAACCATGATTTCATTCTCATCAAGCGTATGGTTCTGGATTTGTTGGATGAAATCATAGGAATCTTTAATGAAGGAAGAAGAATGGCCAGAATAGGGACGAAGATTCTTAGCCAGGAGTTTGGAAAGGGCATGTGTGGGGCCCCTAATGGCACTGATAATAGGTCCGAGGGGAACGAGTTGGCTTGTGAATTTTAGGTTGACCATAAATTCTAGGGGTAATAGGGTTAACAAGTATAAGAAACTTTTGGGTTGTAGGGTTAAGGGAATAGGCTTTAATGGCCTTAGTTGCCCTGTTGGTAACATATCAGAAGGGGGTTTTAGATAGAGGTTTGTAATAAGAGGAGGAAAGGAGATCAAGCATCTTATAATGGTAATCTAAGGAATTCATAACAATAAATGCATTTCCTTTATCAACTTTAAGAATGAGGATGTTAGGGTTGGAATTGAGCTGACAAAGGGCTAAAAATTCCTCCTTATATAGGTTAGCCTTAGGTAGTTTGGAGTTATGAAGAATGCGGCCACATTTTTGTCGAAGCTCTTCCGCCACATGGGAGGGAAGGAAGTGGGAAATGGATTCAATGGAACAAATAATATCCTCATAGGAAATGGAGCGAGGAACTATGATAAAATTAAAAACTTTCTCAAGAAGACTTAGTGAGGGGGCATAAAACTCAACTGAGGAGAGGTTAACCACTTTAAAATTAAGGGAGGAATGTGGGGGAAGAGGGGGTTGACAAGAACTATGGGGTGGAGGGTAAGAGGAAGAAATGTGAACGGAGTTATTATCCCTAGAGAAAGGTTTAGAGGAAGAAGAATTAGAGGGGAGCGGAGATGAGCTAAGGCCAGAGCTAAGACCAGAGCTAACAAAGAAATTGGGTATATCAAGATTCAGAGGAGGGGAAATATTAAGGTTAGAAGAAATAATATCAAGATTAGAAGAATTATTAATTGTTAGAAACTTATATATTACAAAGCAATGGAACACATAAAATATTACAGAAATATCAACACAGAAAACGCATAAAACAAGAGAGACACAGATATATGTGGTTCACCCAGTTTGGGCTACATCCTTGGAGAAATAGCCAGTCCTTCTTTTATTATATTATCCAGCAAACTGAAGAGATGCAACCTACAGCAGATCCGCTATAACACCCTCTTCACTCTCAATCTCCTCTCTCTTCCTCACTCAGAATACGGATATCCATATACACAATACAATTCCCTCATATATAGTGAGGGGTTGCCTTCTAAGGCAAAAAACCATAAATTAAACACAACTTCTACCGTCAGATCATCCGCCTAATGAACGGCCCAGATTGACTAGAAATTACTAGACTTTTACAAGGCAATTTTACATCTATTTTTAGCTTCAAGGGCACTGCCCCC
>APFE030596229.1:12133-24873 GCA_000404065.3 Pinus taeda
CACTAATCCTAGTAGTGGGACATTGGAGCCACTCCTCACTTCTCAAAGAAAAAATTACAGACTCTCAAGGCTATGTGGGAGAAGCCAAGGTGAAAAGTCCTTTTCTCATACAATGTATATATAGCCAAGGTGGTATAACTAAGCCTTGTGACTCTTTGACTTCCTATGAATTTTTTGACTTTACATGAATCTTCAATTTCATATGTGGGTCTCTTGTACTTCCACTTTACGTTACATTGATTACAACAAGTATGACCCATAGTAGTGATGTGGCCGAGACAACTCGTGACACAACTCGACATGACACTGCTGACATGTACTGGTTGACTATGGTGTTCGTGTCGAGCTGTTGTGCTGCTCTGATTTCGGTGTAACATGTCTTAAACTCCGCATGGAAAAGTGTGTGGGGTCTTCTACAGTCTTGGTCTTTTCTTGATGATGCATGTGCATGTGTCCCTTTCGCTCGCTTGGTCGATGTGCTTCATCTTTTCATTCGACCATGAGCAAGTCTTCTAGCATGAACCTTTTTTCCATCCCTTTCATCGCTGCGCCATGTTTCATTGATGTACCTGTTCCTCCAATCACTCATGATGAGATGACATCAAATCCAAAAAGTCTCCTAGTCTACCATAATGCATTGTTTTCCATTTCAGTGCAGGTGACTGGGAGAGGGACAAGGTACTAAGCCTGCAGGAGTGCAACGTAGGCCAGGATTCGAGGCTCTGGAGCACTGTCGGGAAAAACTACACAAATTTCACTGGGAGACAAATTTTCATGATCCAAGAGGGAAGTGATAGCTGTGGGGCAAGACCCAACTGGGAGGTAGAACTACGCAGTTTCCGAGAGAAAGGCCAGGTTGGATGTTGGGGAGTTGCTGGGCCAATCCGCGTAATTTTCCAAGGGAGAATTGGGCTAGTCATTCGGCTAGGTTCTACGCAATTTTTTTGAGGAGGATAGTGCGGGAAGCCAAAAGCACTGGCAAAAAAATCTGCGCAATTTTCCAGAGGAGAACAAAGTCGGGTTGTGGGAGCTGCTAGTCAAAACTACGCAATCCTGACAGAAAGTTTGGGCTTGAACAATTTTGCATAGTTTCAGAGCTGGTTGTAGGGTCGGGAAGAAGGGCAGGACATGACAACCTTGTGCAATTCTTAAGAATTTTGAAGAGAAGGAAAGAAGGGATGGCAGGGTAGGACAACTCTGCGCAATTCCTGGGTTGTTTGCAGAGTGGGAAGGAAGGGAAGGACATGATAGATCTCTTCAATTTCTGAGTTGGTTATAGAGTAGTAATGATGAGTAGGATAGGAAAACTCTTCACAATTTTGGAGCTCAGTTCAACCCAGGGTCACAACTCAAGTTCTTTCTCTAGTTGACTAGCGGGAGGCTTGGTGGGAGATCTTGTGAGAAGCGCAAAGTGGATCGTCTTCTGGGACAACTTCTGCGTGACTCTGGGAGTGAGTTAGCTATTTCACTTCTAGAATTGCACAGAGCAGTTGGCCCAGAGGATAGTCTCAAGCTCTTCACAGTTTTAGGTAGCAGTGCAAGATCATCGAGATCAAGTCTGGTTGACAGAGGGTTGTCTGGTCGACAGATTTTCATGAAAATTGGCTAAGTGTGAAAGCAAGTGTACCCATTCAGACACGACAATGTGATCACACACTTCGCATGACTCGATGACAAAACAACTCAAACTAACAAGACAACATGTGCTTAGTGAAACTGACTCGAAGGTTGAGAGTGACAAGTGTGATAGTTGAAATATGTGTTCGAACAACTGTGAAGACACTTGTGTGATAGTGTTTACAACTTTGTGTGTGAGTGCAACCAATGTCAACAGAGGGAAAACGATTCATACACACAAAGATGAACCTTGAAAATGCCAAAATAAACTCACAAGAATGACATAGCGATCAACATGCCAAAATACGACTGATGATTGATCAAGCGAAGAGGGTGTGAAAACTCAACAAGATGTCATGGGATGAGCCTGAGTGTTTGCGACCATCAAGGTAAAAACCAAGGAAGGCTCTGAAATTTGGATGTAGGCCAAAATTTTGGAGGGAATTATAGTGACTACAACACACTGCCACAATTTTGGGTACTATGTAACAAAATGACTGCACAAGAAGTCTACCAAGAAGCCTTTAGGAGGAGCAACAGGTGAAGCACTAGATTCACAATTCGAATTAGACTTCACCTTAATAGCATGCATGACCAAAACGGTTATGGGGAGTGTGTGGTACCTTGATTCCATTGCTTTTTTTCTCTATGATAGGGTGCAAGAGTTTTTTAGCAGCTTGGAGAAGAAGGATCTCCAGATGCATATCGAAATGGGCAATGATGGGAGGTACAATGCTACTAGAATTGGGACTGCCACTTTTGAGAGGGAGAAAGCCTCTCCTCTTCACGTTAAAGATATTAAGTTTGTACCTAGGCTAAAGAAGAACCTGATCACTGTAGGAGTATTGGAGGATTGTGGCTATGATGTTATTTTCAGTAAAGGGAAAGTCTTTCTGAGACACATAGCTACTGGGGAAGTGAAGAAGATTGGGGTTGAACTGAAGAACCTATACAAACTTGAGGCGGGATATTGCATTGCGTTGAGCAAAAAAGCTGAGAAAGTGAAGAGTCAAGATGTTGAAGAAATTTGGCACTGGAGATTGGGTCGTCTACACCACGGTGCCTTAAAAATCATGTAGCAAATTACCATTGGTCTCCCTTAAGACTCCCTTGATGAGAAGGATGTATGCAAGGGTTGCACATTAGGGAAATATGTCAAATCCACATTCCATGACCGAGATAGTAGAGTAGATGCAGTCTTGGAGTGAGTCCACTCTAATGTTTGTGGAACTTTTTCTACAGCCTCCATAGCAAAACATAAGTACTATGCTATTTTTATTAATGATTTCTCTAGAAAATGTTTGATCTTCTTCATGCGGAAGAAGGATGAAGTTTTCTCAAAATTTGTTGAATTCAAGGCATTGGTTGGAAGGATATTGGGAAGAAGGTGAAGGCTCTAAGGGAAACAATGGAGGTGAATTTATTTCACATATCTTCAAGGATTTTTGTGCCAAATAAGGTATTCAAAGAGAATTGACAACACCCCATAACCCAAAGCAAAATGGGATAGCTGAGAGGAAGAACAAGAGCACAGTGGGAGTAGCAAGGGCCATGTTGCATGATCAGGGGTTGTCATTACATCTATGGGAAGAAGCATGCAACACCGCAGTCTAGTTGCAGAACTAGAGTCCTCATAGGATACTTGGTATGATCACACTAGAGGAAGCTTTCTCAGGGAGAAACCTTGATGTTTCTCATTTTAGAATCTTTGGAGCTTCAATTTATTGTCATGTCTCCAAGGATTCGAGGAAGAAACTTGATCCCACAACAGAGTTGAGAGTTTTTGTAGAATACATCGAAACTCAACACAATTATAAGGATGTATTTTCCTTCACTAAGGATGATAGTTGTAGGGAGAGATGTCAAGTTTGATGAGGGGAAGGATATGTGATTCTCTCTAGAACAAGAGCTGAGTATCCCATCAAAGCATGAGCTTCTAGCTCCAGAGGAGCCTTAGGATGAATTTTAGAAGGTTGTGGAGAAACCACATGCAGTGGAGTAGATAGGAGGCAATGTGGATGCACCCACTTAACTAGAATATTCCAGAGCAGGGAGAAAGAGAACCAGAGAAACTGATAGATTGTTGCAATATGCAAGGGAGAATGTGGGAGATCGCACATCACAACGTAGGAAAATGAGGTCACTTGATAGATACACTAGTTACATGGATCTCATGACAAAGCTTATTAAGACAAAGCCTTCTTCATTTGAGGAATCAGTTGCTCAACCAATTTGGGTTGATGCCATGGTGGAAGAATACAAATACATCATGAAGAACAGTGTATGGGAGGTGGTGTAGAGACCAAAAGGGAAATCAATGGTTGGTTCGAGATGGATCTACAAAGTGAAGCATGGAGCTGACGGAAGCATCGAGAAGTATAAGGATAGATCTGTGGTCAAAGGATTATCTCAGATAGAGGGAGTGGACTATGAGGAAACATTTGCACCAGTTGCAAGATATTCCTCAATTAGATCCATTCTAGCATTGACTGCACAGATGGGGTGGAAAACCCACCAAGGGGGATGTGAAGACCACCTTTCTCAACTGTGTTTTTGAGGAGGAAATTTACATAAAGAAGCCAGAAGGATTTGAGACACGTGATCGAGAGACACATGTATGCAGACTCAAGAGAGCATTGTATGGTCTCAAACAGGCGCCCCGAGCATGGTACACTCGGATAGACAATTCTCTCTTTGGATTGTGCTTCACCAAAAGTGAAGAAAATGCAAACCTCTATCACATTGTGGTATATGGTAAGTTGTTTATTCTTGTTTTGTATGTCGATGATTTAATATTGACAGGTGCTGAGAAGTTGATCTACTCTTGAAAAGAGGATATTGTAAGGGAATGTGAGATGAAATACATGGGCCTCATGCATTACTTCCTTGAGCCGAAAGTATGGCACATGATGGGGAATTTTCTGTATCTCAAGGAAATTATGGTACCAAGATCCTTTAGAGATTTCACATGGAGAGCTATAAGCCCATGGACACACCTCTAGCTACAAATTGGAGGAAGGAGAATGCCACTTTAGGTGAAGAGGTGGATGCTACCATTTATAGCTAGTTTGTGGGTTCACTAATGTATCTTGTGAACACACAATCTGAATGTGCTATTCATTCAACCAACTTAGCCAAGCTATGGTGAGGCCTACCAAACTATATTGGAAGGCAGCAAAGCATGTGTTACGATACCTCAGAGGCGCTACCCAATATGGATTGTGGGACATATAGATAGAGGGAGTGAAGCTGCAAGGCTTCAACAATTTTGATTGGACAGGGAGTCCATCCAACAGGAAATGTACATCGGGTGTTATCTTTTGTTTTGGGTCCACAACTATTTCCGGGTATATAAGGAAGTAGAGGTCTGTGGCACTCAGCTCAGTAGAGGTTAAATACATGGTTGCAAGTCAAGAAACATGTGAAGCAATGTGGATGAGGAAAATACTGGTGGGATTATTGAGTTAAGAGATGGATCCGACAGTGATATATTGTGATAATGGTGCATTAAGCTCTCTGAGAATCTGGTATTTCATGATAGGTCAAGCACATTGATATATGGTATCATCATTTGTGAGACTGTTCCATAGGAGAATTATGTTGCTACAATAAATTCCAACTAAGGAGAAAGATGCTGACATCTTGACAAAGGAATTGTGAAGAGGTAAATTCGAATTCCCCAAGTGCAAGATAGGGGTGGTAGAAAATCCCTTTCTTGCTAAGAGGGAGTGTTGAAAAAAATGTAACAAGGAAGGCTCAATTTGAATTTAACCTTAGTCAAATTGGGTAAATTGAATTTCCATATCAGTAGGACAGCTTGGAAGCAGTTAACTTGTGTAACATGGCTCTTGTTTCTCAGTTGGCTCAATAAATTCGAGTTAGAGGGTTTGGAGTTCAATTATGCATATGTGATTGCTAAATTTTAGTAATCCAGTTAAGTTATTTTTAGTTGTATTCAGTTAACTAGCCTCTAACTATTGTTAGTCAGTTGAAGGTCAGTTGTGCAGTGGGACAATAGTGTAACTCGGAGATATGTTAGTTAATTGATCAATCAACCCAAAATAGCTAGTGCATGCAATGAATTTGAGTTACTCTGTTGAAGTGGAGATGACAAGGCAATGTAACATCAGTTACTGTACTAGTGTTGCATGCAATCAGTGATCAATCCTTGGAAATTGAAAAATCAATTTGGAGGAAATTCCTAAAGAATAGGGGCTAATTTCCCATGAATTGTGCAAGGAAATAGGGGCCTTGGTGAGCTAAGAATTGGCTAAGTGTTGCCCAGAGTTGTTCATTGAGAAAAGAGAACAATGATTCTTTTGCAGGTTGAGCTCAAAGTTGGAGCTAGCAATTGTAATAGTTTCTCTATTCATCTGATTAATGAAAAGAGGCTTGAGATTTTTTTCCCAGTTGGGTTCCCTAGAAATCGCTGTATATTTGTGGTTTTGCTTATTGCATGTCTATGCGTGTTTTTCTAAATTGTGAATTTCATTCTGCAAATCAATAGAGTAGAATTGTGTCTCTTGATTTTAGATTAAATTTCTTGAGCAATAGCAATTCTATCAAATTTATACATGAAGCCTCTTTGATGATGGAAGGAAACCCACTCCAACATGTCAAACATTTTCCTTTAGATGCAAATACACCTTCAATGGGGATATATAAATTGATTTACATCAATTTGTGTGTTCTTTATAGAGTATCAATATATTTTGCTGATAATATGAGTTTTTGTTTTATTCATTCAATAATGGCCAGAGTTTAAGTTTGCAAAATTTTATTGAGTGACCTATGGACCAATAAGATTCTTTTCCATGTTATTTAAGGTGATTTTCAAAAGTTCTAATGCCACAATAAATATGGTAAATATTTTTTGACATGTAACAATACATTTGCATTATTTTTCTTAGTGTTATTTATGAAGCTTTTTGATGAGTTATAATAGTTCTAACATGTTCTATTGCAATGGCTAACATATAATCATTGTAGCATTAAAATCTACTGCAATCTCCATTCATTTCCATTGTCCAAAATCTACTAGATAGAGGATCTCTAGTGCACACATTGACATTGGCACTGAGCCTTGTGTTGTAGCTTTAACACTAATAAGGTCTGAGGAAAACTAGTTTAAGCACTCTATTGAATATCAAACACTACGTAACCAATCTAAATTAATATTAACATTTTAACCACCTGTAGTCACAAGTCACACTTGCAGTTGCAGGTGAGCATAATCAATTCTTGATTCTTTGTCACTAGACATCATGTTATAGTGTTGTGTGAGACTGCACTAAGAAAAAGAATCTTTAAATCTCCAATATCAAGCCACATGTTTAGTTGCACCCTAGCATATTTTATCATCAATGGTACTAAGCTAGATTCAATTGCTCTGCATTGCAATGAGGCAATCTTTGAACCAAATTCTTGATGGTGTGTGATGATGTCCTTTTTCAAGCTTCAAAGAGGCCCAACATAGTATGCGTTATATTGAACTTCACCTTTTTAGTATTTCCTATCATCTCCATTCATTGTGAAACTAATTGAAATTAAGTTGACAATGGTAGGTGTGCAATCTTTTCAATAGGATTGACATTCTTAAAAACACATTTCTACTATGTGTTTCAATACTTGTGAAACTTCTAAATAGTTTACCATTGTGTAATGCATTGCATGCGACATAGAAATAAAAAATCCCATGAAAGCACAATGCAAATATCTTTTACAAAGTTTTTGGTTTATTTTGTTTTTTTAAAGGAATCTCTTTATGGTTAACTTTGTTTGCTTGCATATCCTAGAGAAATTATAGAGTCTCAGGTTGGTAATAGTCTAAGAATTCAAAAAAATTCACCAATATTTGAGCTTTATTTGCTAGCCTGCTCAACTGAATATCTTGTGGACTTATTTGATAATGCATACAATGGATTATCGCTATAAAATCCATAACCATATATAGATACTTAATCCCTTTACTTAATAATAATCAACCATTGAAACAATGCCAATGCCTTTGTTTTATTATTTGTAGTGTCACCGAATCCCCAAGCGAAGGAAATTTCTTGTTTTCCTTTGGAATCAAGAACAATACCCCCATGCCTACCACTCATGTTTTTGATTTTTGATTTGAATATTTTTCAGTGGGATTTTTGTCCTTTAAATGAAACACATTGATCATTTCTTTGATAAATGGTTAAATAGGCAACCACTGGTTGTAAGAAGATTATATGAAAGAAAGAGGAAATGCAGTGTCACAATAGGATAAGCACTATGCCAATGTAGAGAGATACTTGTCAAATTTGGTGTATAGAGGCGACAATTCATAACTTACACAAGTAGTGAGATGGGTATTACACCAAAAAATGTAGACATATAATGTTGGGTAAGAATCATGGATGAGGATGAAGACGATCATCTAGTGCTAAGTTGGTTTAATGGGCCACCAAATAAGGAGTTGTGGCCCATATGAGTCAAGGATTTCTATAAAAGAGAATGGGAACTGTTACCCACCAAAGTGGGTGACCCCATAGGAGGAAAATCTTTTCCCAACATCTCTTCCAACCGGCCAACCAGTAGCCCCTACAACCACCATTAGCTGAAGAAGATGTGCCACTCATATCTCTACCACCTGCATCAGTCATATGTATTCGCACCCGCCTCATAGGAGCACATGAATGAAGGTAGGCTTCCGATGAAAATATACTTTATTCATTTTTCAATTGAGTGTTTATGCTTGTTTTTATTTGGTAGTTTGGCACGGGTTATGGGGTGGCTTGGAAGAATGAAGGGTTTTAACAGTGATCTTGTTCCCTCACCTTAAATGTGGGGTTAAGCATTGATCTTGGCCTAGTGGGACGTCCCCTAGTGGCCCAACGGGTATAGGAGGGGCACTACTTGGGAAACCCTGATTAAGATAGTGTATTCCATATATTCCCATTCCATACTCATCACTTTCCATATTATATTACAAGCCCTATATTCCACCTCCATTCTTCGAGTTCAACTGACCATTAGTTGTTTGGGATTTGGCACTCATACATCCTCATACCTAGGTAAGGCCTGGAACCAAGGCCTTGGGAGGTTGATGCAACTAAAATAAAAGGAAAAAACAAATAATGGCCACAAGAAAAATAACGAAAGAATATCAAAAGGGAAAAGATGGTTGGGACATACACATTAACACGTAGGAAAAATCCTAGCATGAGCTCTACCTCACCCCTTATGGCCATCACTTGATTTTTGAGCACAATATTGCTCCTATACATCATAGAAAAGGAACCCTTGCATTTCCCAACCCTTGATGGGAAATGAGCTATCTCATCATTAAGGGGGTAATAACAGTTATACATCATATAAAGCAAGCTCTAACCCTTTGAGCTACAAGTAGTAATATAAAAAAAATCAAGAAAAAGTAAAAGGTGCACAAGAGGGGTGGAAAACAAAGGCCACATTGGTAATCATGCAACCACAATTTCTCCCTCCTCACTTCCATAAAATCAGGATGGGGATCCCCATCATGTTGGTCCCTTTGACGATGTCACTTAACCATGAAGTCCTCCCACTTTGTTACCATCATTATTCACATATCACCTATTGACTAAAGGGTAGTTGAGGAAATGTCACCTCCCCTTGGGAGCTTGAAACACCTAATATGGTTTTCCTTTAGCCAATCCTCCCTAGGCCGATAACACCATTGTGAGTTCAAAGCCACAAATTGGAAGGAAATCCTTGTTTTTATTGATTTGGTGTAGCATCAGATGTGCTATAGCCATGAAAATTGGTGGAGAGGCTAAAGCACATGAGATCTCCAAGACCCAGAAATCATTGGGGGAAATTCCACCTGGTTAGAGAGATATTAAAATAATTAATATTTTTAATGGAGTTCCTAAGTCTAAACTTAGGAAAATTAAAATATTAATGGGTACTAAAATAAAACTAGGTGAGAAGGTCCTAAATGAAATAGATTAAGCCAAATCTAATCTTAGTCTTTGATTAGAGATTTAATCTAGGGCATTGAAGACTCAACATAAAAAGTATAAGAGGAGGCTTGAGGGTCAATTGGAGATACACCAAGATTGATTAGTCAGTTCAATTTTTGGGAGCAGGGTTTACTAAGAGAAATCGAACCAGTGATTAGAGTTGTAGCGAGGGGTAGTGAGTGCATAGCACAGAGGCAGAGATAGTGTTGAAGGATCAGTGTTGAGGCAAAGAAGACTGCACATAGCTAGCATGAGCCACACAGAGGGCCAGAGGGATTATGTAGAGGCTACCAGGGCCACGAAGAGGGCCAAAGAGCCAACACAGAGCATCAAAAGGCCGACGCAGAGGTTTCCAGGCTGATGCAGAGGCTAGGAGGGCCGATGGAGAGCCTCATAGAGGTGTTGGAGAGATTTCATGGAGCAGACTTGCCGAATATCTGCTTTCGGAGAGAGGTATTATTGCTAGATTGATTTCTCTGCAGGGTGAGCCAGTTTGGCACCCAGTTGTACACAAGAAGAGCTACTTAATAATAAAACCCTCATAATTGCTGCACTAGTTTTCCCAAGTTGGGTTTTTCTTGGGACGATTGTAAAAAAATAACGGTGTCCCTTGTGTGTTTGTCTGTTATTTTTAGTAGATGATCTGTAGATCGTTGAGACTGCATTTGTGTTTATTTTCAGTATTTATATGGTTAAATAACTTATTAAAGAATAAAACAAGTAGGTGAAATAAATTAGATAGTGCAGGAAGAATTTCTAATGGGTTAGACTTAGAAATTCCAACATGGTATCAGATGATTGCAAATCACAGGAGAGCTGAATGCACTAGCTAAATTAGAAAATTTGCAGCAAAAACAGATGTCCTGAGTGACACAAGTTGTTCCTAAGTAGAAAGTAGCAGAGAAGGAGTGACATAGAGGGCCTATGTCATCTGCTCGAGCCAGAGAAAGGGCCAGCGTAGATGCAGAAGAGGCTCACGTAGAGCCACATCATCCTACTCTACGAGGTAGGAGTTGAATCGAGCCAGAGGAGTGATTCAACCTTGCCGGGATTGCACTAAGCTAAGGGGCTCAGTTTCTTCAGCTGCTGGGGCCTAGGGAGATGTGGGCAGAATGTGGATCGTGAAGTTGGTGGGGTGTTGTTGCTGTCAAAGCAGAACAATACCTACGAGACAGAACCAAGGTAGAGGGAGTCACTACCTAAGTGTATTTCTAGCCAAGAAATCCAGATTAGTGTTGCAGGAGCAAAGGGGATCAGAGAGGTGTGATTCAACTGTTGGTAGAAGGATTTCCAGGAGGGAAATCGAGACTCAGAGGGAGTCTAGAAGAAAGCTTCCAGGAGGGAAGTAGAGACTCAGAGGGAGTCGAAAAGAAGAGCGGAGATGACAATGAACAGACTGAGGGATTAGGACAGGCTGGACGAAGCATCCAACTTTGTCATTTGGAGGGCCAGTATCCTGTCTATTTTGGATAGACAAGGTCTTTGCCTTGAGAACCGTGGCTATCCAAGTCGACCCAAATAATAACGAAAAGTACGAGCATGCAATGGCTAAGGCAAAGTGCATAATCCTTGAGGGGTCAAGGATCATGTAGTTCAGCATATTTTCAAGAATAATACGACAAAGGAGATGTCAGATACCTTTAAGAAATTGTATCAGGGCACTTCTATGTAGAGGAAGATGCTACTGGAGAATCAGCTGCGGTCGTATTAGATGCAGAAGGAGGAGCAGATAGATCACTTCCTCAACAGGTTACAGGAGATTCAGAACCAGCTTACTTCCATAGGGGCCACCGTGATTTGGAGTTAATGGTGGGGACCACCCTAAACACAATTTCTGAGGAGTGGGAGGCATTCTTACAAAGAATTTTGGGTAGAGTGAATATTTTAGATTGGGAAGAATTGTGGACAACTCTTCTTCAAGAAGAGATCAGATGGCTGACTAAGGCAGAAGTAGCAGCAAAGGAGGTGGAATCAAGAAAGCGGAGGAAGAGGATGTGGCTCTGGCATCTACAGGATAACAAGGGAAGAGGAAGAAGAAGTTCGTCTCCAAGATAAAGTGCTTCCATTGTGGGGAGTTAGGCCATTATGCAACCTAGTGTCCCAGGAAGAAGAATAAGGGAGAGGCTTCTGACTATAAGGCAGCATCGGCTAAGGCAGAGAAGGAAGTGGAGACTAATGATGACTGTGACATGAGTGCTCATTCACCCCTAGAGAAAGGGTGTGGTGACATCGAATTGTAGTCAGGAGGACCATAGGAGATGAGGGGCAGGATCCTTGAGGTACCCAAACTCTTGGATCATATCCGGTTACGGGAGCCCCGAGTGATAGTAGCAGGATGACCAATGTCAGTAGAAGAAAGATGCGGATGGAGTGGTAGAACAATGTTAGAGTGCAAGGATCTGTAACAATGCAGAGAGGGTTGCATTACTGCGAGAGGAACATAGGAGGTTGCCGCACTGTAGCAATGCAAAAAGGTGTTTGTAGTAGTGCGAAAGGCACATAGTTGTTGCAACAACGCAAAGGGAGCACATGATAGCAGCGGAGAGAGCTTCAACATCAGGAGGGTTTCTAGCCTGACAAGGATGTCAGTAGTTAGGTAGATTAATTACCAACATCTCAATAATTGAGTTGCAATGCAACAATAGCAGTGGTAATGCTATAGGCAGCATGATGTATCATGATGAGAGAGGGTTGCAGTGAAGATACAATGTTGGGAGGTGTAGTGCCTGCTCTAGTTGACTGACTGTGATTTGACGCAAACATTTATTTAGCCTTAAGGCCCACACTTTATTCTTTGAGGACCTCAGGTTGAGGATCTGGACTCATGACACTATTATCAACGATTGAGATATTCATGGTTATGATGTTTTGCTTTCCATTGATATTATAATAGCATGAATGATTGTATATCTTATCTAACAGTATTCTGATGATTGCACCATTTAAATAGTTAAGTAGCTGAAATTATGATGAGGGTAGTAAAGAATATGTATGCGCTCTACTAATAGTATAATGATGATAAATTGGATAGATAGGTACATTTCCATGATGTTATGATGTTGATGGCTTAAAGAATATGTATGTTTCCATTTATGATAAATGATGATAGCCATGAGGGATGTGTACCCTCTGCTACCTACTTCAGTTAGT